>OMLM01010055.1:98893-133200 GCA_900302695.1 Helostoma temminkii | reverse complement strand
CTACAAGTCAGACAGATTTTGTGTCGTATCATCTCTTCAGAACATTTTGAACTGATGGAGCTTCTTACACTGTCAGCGGACCAATGAGCTCAACACACAATAAATGTAGTTATGAAAGCAAAATGGAGGAAAATAGACCTGAATCATGGCCACATTTGTGATTGCACAAGCAGAATGTGATAAAGACTATGGCCTGCGTACAGCTGCATTGATTAAAACAGTGTTGTTTGTTTGGTCAGACGCAAGAGACACATGATGATGATATTTTAATATAATTATCAGTATAAACAGTATAAACAAGCAGTGCTTGACTGCTACTGTAAAAAGTGTAAAACTTGTAAAACAGCCAAATTCACAGGTAGAGAACTCAAACATGCAAATACAAAATGAGACCTTGGAATCAAAGATTAACTATATTGATTAATAGCCTTAATAACTGTTTTATAAGTGTTTTGGTTACCTAGGAAAACTCTTTTGGCCACAGTCATTTTTAGAAGTGTACAAACCTTGACTTGATGCTTGTGTTGGGAGTCTGGTAGGGGTGAGTGCTATTTGCCATGAGTGTTAATTGACTTTTAATGTTTGGGTCAATTGGTTTGGAGGGGTCTGGTTATGTAGCGTCTGGTAACCCATTTTACCAGTTACCAGATCCTGTAGTTATTAAAATTTGGGTTTGTATGCACCAAGATTCTGATGTTTATAGGGACAGCCAGGGAGAAAAGACACGTTTGAAGCACAACAATCATGACCTAATGACCCATATCTGTGTATACTGTACACTGAATCAAATGTTTTGTTATGCCTCTGGATCATTGGGATCAATTGTAATTTTTGTTAGCTGCTCCATCCACAAAAGAGCAAGCTTTAGACCTTTCAAAGCCTCTTTACAAGCCACTGAAGCATATTTTGTAAACAGGTGTAGATGCTGTTTAAATTCCTTGAAGTGCCTGATGATTACGTCTGTTAAGCTGCTTTGGTTTGAAGCCTCTTTTGATCTGGGATAACATAGCTAAAATAAGAACAGACAGTTGTAGTCTAGATAAGGGAAAATGTATGTGAAAGTGTACTCATACACTTAGATGCTGCTTTTGTCGCTTTGTGCTGTTATTTGCCAGTGGATGTAGCATATTCAACATTGTTACAGGGAAACAACATTATTAACAGTTAATCATGGAGTGACGTTAACAGCGGGGGTGGCTGCAGTTTTCAAAATGGCCTAATTTCTAACAATCACAGACTAATTATCTGTATTTGCAGTTGTTGTGAATTTTCTTTGTGACTATGCAAGAACTTTTAATATAGAGTTTATGGTCCAGGGATTAGCTGGTGGGTTATGTGTCTGTAAAAACACCACAGGGCATCATGGCCCCATAAAGCTCTGACATAACTGCGGCATAATTACGAATGCAAATTTTGGACAGACTTTTTCTTGTCAGCATTATAATCCACTGACTACAATCTGGGATTGTATGGATACACCAAGAACTGTGTATGTTCTGTATTTACGACAGACTTGTATAGGATGGTTATGGCTCAGGTTAAAAAATAGTATGCATGTATTAATAGTCACAGTCTTTTAATGAGATCCTGAAGCCCTTCCCTTTCTTTCTGCATTATATTTTGACACTAATTAAGTCAAAATAACTAACTAAGTCAGAATATCCACTAGTTGTCATGAAGTCCACATATAATGATGATTCAATGGAGATATTTAATGGAATATATTTTCGGTTTTTGGCTTTAGTGTCTTCTGCTAATTGACACCCATGCAAGACAATTTGTGCACGTTGTTGCTGTTGTAATTGATCTAGTGTAGCAACAGGAATGTTATCCTTCAGCTTTTCTGTAGAAAGTAAGTAGTGCATTCACTATAAATGTTATTTTTATTTGTGAAGTGCGCTGTTAATGTCACTCTGTGTGACATCAGAGAGAAGATGTGGTGCAGTTTAGGAGCATTACCTAAAGTGTGTTTCCCAGTTCTGTCTTTAAAGGGGCAGTGGAGTGGAGAACTGCTGTTTGGTCATTGCTGGTGTATTGCTTTTAGACACAGCCTCTGTTAACAGGTTGTGACAGCGTAAGGATGAGTGGATAAAGAGAAAGAAAAAGAAAGCCACTTTACCTACAATAATATGAATAATATTTTAGAATCTAAGTGTAAAGATAATACAAGGACCATATTGTGTACAGATAAATAAAGTAATTTAATTGAATTGTTTTTACTTCTACTCTCATATTTCAGTCTTATTGTATATTTACCATTTAAGAGCTTTTTAAATTTCAGAATTTGCAAATAATTCTATCTCTTAAGCTAAAGTACTAAAAACTAACTGACTAAACTGCTGCATTTATGCCAAAACCCTTTAAAACTTTATAGGGCCAGTGGAGCCTAAGCAGTGTTATAGCAATAGGCTACCTCACTTATCTGGGTTGAGGGTTGTTTCTGTTTTATTCTAATCTTCTGCCAGTGGCTGCATCTTAAAGTGTTTTTAGGTCTGCAAACACTGCAGGCATATAGAGCTTTCAAACTAAATGCTGCGTGTCTGTGTATTTACATTAACGCACCCAGTCTTTGATGCTTTAGTGGGGAAAAAGCTGGTGCTACTCACCTACATAAGTGCCATGTGTGAGTAGTCATGGCCGTCAGGAGAGCAGATGTGATTCTTAAAAGCAGACCTTTCAGTGGGAGAGCTTGGCTGTCCCACTGGCCAATCAGACACAACACTGGTGTTTCATTTTTCATCATACATTTCTCAGAAGTTTATTTCATATTTTACGGCAAATCATTGACCAGTAGATCAGAGCTTTTAGAAGTTTACCTATTGAATAAAGTCTGTCAATGATTCAGTTTTTAGCATCTGAAAAACTACCTCTACCATGAAATAAATCTTTTCGTGTAGCAGAGCGGCTATGTTAGAACTATATATATACTATATATATACACATATAAAAAAATAGGATTTCCAATTTAAAGTTTTTGTTCTTTCAGAATGAAACCTGAAAGTTGTGATTTAATAGAAAATTGAATTCAATTATTAAAACCCAACATATTATCTTGCAAATTATTTGCTTATTTGCAGATGCATCAATATGTAGCGGCTGACTTGTATAACTAAAACTGTAGAGGAACATGACAAACAGTTTTAAGTACCTGAAATAGAAGCTCCACTAAGTGAACACTAATTAAAAATTTTTTGTAAATTGCTTTTTAAAAATATTTTTTATTCTGACTTTTGAATGCATGTGCGCACATTCATTAAAACTGTGAGGACTCACAGACTACATTATTCCTAGTTCCTGAATCTGACCTTAGCCATTAGCACTATATTTCAAACCTCAGCTCTTCTTATCCTAAATATAAACTTATATATAGTATAAACTTGTGAAGAAATAAAAAAATTTGAGACCCACCATAATGTCATCACTTCAAAAAAATCTACCCACATAAGTTGTAATACGCCCTCAGACACACACATCACATGCAAAGCAATGAATGGAGCGCTGTGTGCATGTGCAGCGATTGATGACTGCAGTATTCAAAGTGGTTGTATATCCTAGTGTCTCTTTAATTAGTGTTGAATTATGGGGGCTTACACAGTCAGTGTTTGCTGTAAGGTTGGGGGTGATTGAGCCACAGAGGGAGTTGGCCTTTTTTTTTTTTTTTTTTTACTCGTTGATGACCCATTTGTCAACCCTTTCTGTGTAAATGTGTCTGCGTTGTCCAGCATTTTTAGCCTTTGGTCCTAAATAAGACAATTTGCTTAAAAATGTGAATATAAAATTCCATAGTTTCATTACACCCACAGTATAACTAATGTTTTCATCATTTTTTTGGATGTGTTTTTAACAATGACTTAAATTTCTGAAAAGGTAAAGATCTCATTTACTACTGTAGCTTTCACTCCGCTGTACTGTTCACAACCCATTTTCTTCTTTCTCTATCTCTGTCTCGCCTTCCCTTTTCCCCATTCACATTCTCTCCTTTAGAGAAAAGATGGCTATGCATTAATGAGTCAATGCGGAGCTGTATTATGTTTAATTAGGTAGTTTATATAATGAGGTGTTCATTTCTAATGGAGGGACATGCTGTGAGCAGCACATCTGCAAGAATAACTCAGGCAATCAGCGGCATGAGGACCCATGGAACTGCAAATGAGACTTACTTACTCAGAAATGAATTATGTCTCAGTGCCTTTCCCAAAGCCCATTAATTAAATCCACTGGCATCAAGGTCTTTTTCTTAATTTCATGTACCATTAGCATAATAAACACAATTTGAGTTAGCACAATGTGATCAGTTTAATGGATGCTATTTATTTTACTTTATTATTTAAAGCTCTAGTAATGGGGAGAGAAACATAAATATATCTCTATGGCTTCCTCTATGAAAAACTCCCATCAGGCTGTGGCGTCGACACAGATGCTTGTTTCAGTGGCCCCATACATTTGGAGTGCCGCTGGTGCCCTTATGAGTGTACAGAGTGGAAAGGTGTTACATGGCTATAATTTTAGGGCACTAGACTAGCTCAGTGTAAACTTGGGCCAGGTTTCACATTCATTAAAATTGGGCCTGCAGTCTTATATGTCACAATCTCCTTACTCTTAATGTTTGGTGTTCAGAGGTGTACAGTATTTCAGCAAATTAAGATTTGGAGGCATTTATACACACTGCGTATTTGAGCTGTAAGTGCAGTCTGTAGTGGCAGAAATCCATGCACCTTCATTAAAACAATACAAGGACTTAATGTATGGCAGTAAATGTGTTCTGACCTTAAAGCGATACCCCAGAGGTGAGATATGATTAGCGTTATTGTTAAGGACAGGTACATCATTATCTCAATGTACCTCGACCATCGCCAAGTTCCATAGCCATGCTCCATCCTCTGACTCCTGCACTGGCACAAGACATAATCTTTTCTCAGGAACAGAAATGCACTTAATCATCTACTCAAGTTTCAGGGACTGCCCGCGAGTGCTTTCTGTCTAGTAGAACTATGACGACTGCTCGGCAGAAATCTGCAGCAATGTTTTAAGTTCCCAAATTAATTGCCTAATGGATTAGGAGGTATGGAGTGACCTACTTTACTGGGATAGAGCAATAATTTAAATTGTGCCAGGTGAGGAAAGAGAGAAGTTGTATTTCATGAGAATGTATTTTTTGCCTTTCGATAGAATACATCTTTTATTGCCCCAAATACTGTGAAGCCTCCTCCCCCACTCTCATTGGCATTCAGGGGTTCATTAGACACTCTAGTGTCTTGAAAAGAGAATTACAACCAATAGTTTCTTGTTACTTCCATACATGGCCAGACACAAAAGGTATTCTAGCAGGCAGACATTGGCTTTTACACTCTTTATACCACAGAATAATGTCACATACACACCAGAAACAGTGCAGCTGTGTGTTACCAAGACAACTTAGTGTGCAGAGATACCAAGAAAGGATGGTATTTTAAAAGGAGGGATGCCTTTAAAATAGACTCTCATTTTTGGATGATCTAAGTGACCAAAAGTCAGCCTGTTACTTTGGCATACCTCATCGTAATGGACATTAAAGTGGAGTGATTGAAGGTAGAACGGCTCCATGTGTCAAGTGTTGAGTGAAAAACACATGACACCAAAACCCATTAGTGTCCTCTGGAGAGACAATGCCCAGAACTCTCCCTCCTCCACCACCTCCTCACTCCAGACTCAGGGTGCTGTTTCTGACAAAAGACACTCTTTCTGCTACAGATAAAAGGCCCCACGATTAGCCCAGGGGTTGAACTGTGCTCCATTCCAGTTTCACTTTTTTTCCCTTTTTTTGTAAAATGAGAACTTGAAATGATGTCAAAGTCTGGTGTAATGAAAGTGAGTGTTTTTCTATAATAGATCTCAGGAACTCAGGAAATCATCCAATTATCTTTTCACTGAAAGAAATTTTTATTGGAAATGCTGATGCTCAGAGATGGTTTTTCTTGATGTTTATTGCATGAATTTAGATTGGCAGGTCTTTGAAAAGTAAATTCCACTTGGATTATTATAATTCTGCTGGTAATCATTATGGGTTATTGGAATTTATCTTTCTGTCTGTCTTTTTGATGACAAGAAGACCAAAAAATTAAATTAAAAGTAACCTTTCAATACATAAACTATAAAGAAATATATAAATTAGTTAAGACATGAGTAATCTTAGTAATCTTATTATATATACTTGTATTGTTGTAATTAAAGTACGGATTTCAAACTCTATACTTCTAGAAAATAGTGCTGATATATATTTTGAAAGTGAAACAAAACTGCCTTTATCAGTGTAGTGATATAATGTTTTGGTATTTTGTAATAGTAATAAGTGAATTTGTGCACACTGAATCCTGGAAGACAATGATAAGTAATGGAACAGTAGTGGAATCATTCGTATACTGATAGACACTGTGGGGAAATTGGCGTTCCTCAACATGCAAACTACTGTATAGTGTTGCAAGCAGGTACAGATGAACTACGTAACAATTAAGCACGGTAATGTAGCAAAATATGGGAACTCATATCCCACATAAGGGTCACATCAGTAATCAGTACAATCCATCATAGAACCAGATTCAAACCAGAAAATGTGCAGACTCCGAAAATCGTATTCCAAAAAACGGAACAAGTGTGATTAGTGGCGCTAGACTCAGTGGTGCCCCCAAGGTGGGGCTATGGCCACCCCTTGAAACTTGCTGGTCACCCCACTGGGATGCCACTGGCTAGACTACTCCAATCTGACCATCGGCAAAAGAGCACTGTACTGTAAAAGAAATGGAATCATTAAGACTTATCATCCTACTTGTTTACAGTGGACGACCGTGCACAAACCTGGCTCTCATTAGACTTAGTACAAACAAGCATAAACCCAAGAAACTCTGAGTTCTGAGTGAAGTCAGTGTTTAAATCCACTTAAAGCTAAACATTAATAATTTTTTCCTGGTCAGCTTTGACACAAAAGCTTTGATAATGTCTGCGAAGTCCAACATTTTTACTTCCATGTATTTAGCACACTCACTCAGATTTATTTATATATATGAAAGCAAAGATGAAAAATCCACAGTGCTTCCTATTTTTCTCACTTTAATGGCGTTGTCCTCTGTGCAACCCTAGAAAATCAGTTCTGGTTTTTGTGGATTTTATCAAAATTGCGCGTGATTTCATGCAGCAGTGAATTGACATGTAAAGATACTAAACTTGACTGCATACTTTCTGTACACTGGTCAATATTTAAAAATTCAGAGCACTCATCAATATTTGAAAATTTTATTTATTAATGAGACCAATAATTATTTTCTAACAAATCACTGAAATGTGGCTAAAAGGGTATATATTAGTTTAAGTGTAAAACACAGATATATGTTGCCCATTTAAAGTATGTCACAAACTGAATTGACTTTTAGACTGAGCAAAGCTTTCAGTTTGGTTAAATCACATTTTTCTGGTTTGGTCACAGCATTTTGACATCTTTCATTAAAGAGTGTTTGACACAAAAAGTAGTGACCAAGGACCAGTAGTGCAGTTAGGTGCTTAAGTTACCCTGAGAGTCCTGCTGGTCATTGAGTGGCGCCATGAGCTCATAGCTAATGACTGAAGATCGATGGCCAGAAACTTGACTGTGGTTTGTTTCAGTGTTATGTTTACCATACAGTGGCTGATGCCGCACCACTGACACGCTTCACCTCAGGGGGAAAAAAAACAGGCTCAGGAAATACATTTGCTGAAAGTGGTTTTAGTTGCTTATTAAATTTTCAACTACTAAGACATCCACAATTGTATTAGTAAAACAAGACAGTTAAACAAATACCAAATGAATCTCCCTAACATTTCACTTGCCACTGTCAGTTTTATCATCAGACTTCATCACAACCAGAAATTATTTTTCTTTTTGAAAACTGCATTAGCAGATTCCATATAAATAAATAGAAATGACGATTTGTAAGAATGGATACATGTGGGACTGGGTATGCCCACATGCTTTAGGCTTATTTAATTTTCTAATAATTTAAATAAAAATAATTTTATACTTTGCACCATTATTATGAACTAATAATATTCTTGATAATGTATTAAATCAATATGGAAAGAGAAATTTTTATATTTTTTTCTAATCCTTACAAGCTTTGTATAACACAAGTGTGGACAAGGCATCTCCCAGCACAATCAGCCATTTGACTTGGGCATCATGTAATTGATTTGAGGTATAGTCAGACATCTGATCTGTTAGGCTATATCATCTGATCTAATTCATATAGAGTATATGTTCATCATATGGAAACTAGGGGGAAGACAGTATCAGAGGCCACAGAGCTGCTTGTTCTGCTGCTTGTTTCATTTTGTTGCTGGTATATTTTTGGCAGCGGGGTTAATGCATTTTTTCTAAGTCAAGGGGAGGATAAAAAAAAAAAGGAGTATAAGAGTTGACTCCTATATCTACATCAAGTTGTGTGATGTAGTCCCTAGCAAACTGAATACAAAATTGTAAAAATAAAATTGTAGTGCATTTTAACAAATACGGTGTAACTTGTCTTTTTAGCTCCTCTCTTATTCAGTGATGAAGAAATATTGAACATGACTCCCAGCACCACCATGAGCCACTGTGGTTTCAGGCTCACAGCCTACATTCAGACAGGGCTCATCCAGTTCATTTTTTCAAATGTAGACTTATTATTACCTTCCCACAATAAATTGCTCTGGAGGGCTGGGGAAATGCTGCTCTCTGTTTCTGTAACAGTGGCATCTCAGATATCATTAGGAAAGTACTATGGAGGGGGACAGCAGATCAATGGATTTCACCACAGAAGCATTAGTACACTCTGTGTATGATCATTTTACTGAACAACACCGCCTCTGCGTCTCTTACTGGAAACAATTCATGCGTTGTTGCAGTGAAATTAATCCTCTGAATTCATAACCTCAATCAGATATTCAATTGGCACTACCCAAATAATTGTGTGGATGCTTACAAATGAGAAACAAATTTTGTACAGAAGAAGAGACGCAAGCAGCACTGCCCATCAAATGTACCATGCTGCTTTGTCATATGTATAAAACTGTTTGAGCATTCATCTTATGTTTATTGTATGTTATTTTCCACAGAGAAATATATTAAGGATTTCAGCAACATGATTTTAGGAAATACCTGTAGTTTAGCATGTCGTGTCTGAATCATGATGATCTCCTGGAGAAATATTGAAATTTGAAACTGATTAGTATGTTGCTGATTATTCCTCAGATAAAAGTACTTACTCCAAATATAATATACACCTAATATACAGTACATGTTATTCAGTGGATATATACACATCATGTACAGGTATCTACATAAAAAAACTACAGAATATGGAGAAAAAGTACATGTTTCCTTAATTCAAATGTATCTAACTTGTTAAATAAAAAAATAAACAAAGCCTTTCTGCCCATATGAAATAGGTTTCTGTGCATACATAAGGAAAATATGTAGAGATGTTTACCAAGGTAATCACCAGGCATTTTAGTTCTTATTACAGTCAGTACTGAATGCATGCACTTGGTCACAATCCTTTTGAAGTGTTATTAAATGTAATTCTCCTAAGGTTTCAATATATGCAGTAATTTACAAAAGATTGAAATGACTGAAAGATGTTAAAATAATAAATGAAGCATACCTACTTTTTATTTTTATCTTAATTGTGTTATGTTATGCATGGGACTCCAAATGTTGCGGGACTCAATACATAACTAGTACTGTTAGATGATTAGCTTACTGATCAAAATACTGATGTGATATGCATAAAATTTTTGCTAGCGTGTAATGTGATATACTTTATCATTTTCACTGACTTAGTGCTGTTGAACTGCTCAACACACTTCACTTCTGTTAATTGAGTGACATTTCTATTCGCTCACTTTTACGTTTACACCAATCTCTGGTTTGCAGAATGTATATTAATCAGTCAGCAGAGGAAAAAAGTTACAACAGTTGACATAATAATTGGAATAATAATTGTCACTGCACTGTGCTGATAAAAATCTGCGTGGAAAGAAAAAAAAAGTTTGGAACTTGATCAAAACCTATCCCCCAAAATGCATCAAATTTTGTTGTTTTGTAATTTTTTTATTGTTATTATTATTTATGTCTTACAGTTTGATTCATACTAAGATGTGCTGTATATTGTTGGATTTATGATCATTGCAGTTTGAAAACCAGGAAATAGATCGTCTGTCTATGTTCTACATGTCCCATCGTGTAGGCTGCCCAGTAAAATGTCGTTTTTAGCCACATGCCCTCAAAATTTAAAGCCCCATCTGCTGCAGGGGGCAATAAATATTTCAGAGAGGTTGTATCAGTTAAGTGACATGGTCACAATGAGAGAAGCTTGCAGTCTGAATTAAAGATGTACTCTGTACAAATGCTGTGGCCACATTAGATTAGCTACAACCTGTAATCTGTCACTTAGCTGCAGCATGCCTTGCTGTTTGAACTGATGTAAACTGCTGCTGTCTGGGCACAGAGCTGTGGAATGTAATGGGGATTCATTGATCCACTGGTCTTTAGCTGATTGAGTCAGATAATTAAAAAGCCTCTTGTATCAGTTCCATTAAGGATTGTTTGTGTAGCTTTTTTCTTCCTGCTCTTGTTCTTGAACAGCAAAACTTAGAGCTCCAGAGAACTGCTGGAAAACAAACATGTCTTTTTTGGCCAAATTGTTATGTATTATATATACAATTTGATTATAAGCTCACTGATGAAACGCACACTAAGTGTAAGTTTTAACCCAGACTGCATAGTGATATTTTTGATGAGATATTGCCATGCAGTGTGTGAAGCAATGAAAAAGTGGTTGTGTATAGAATAGAACAGAATATGAAGCACCATGTGTGATATGCTGGGATCACACATATCCCTCCAAACAGGATCTGGAATGACTGTGCTGTCCTGAAGCGTGCAGGCTGAGGTCTGCTTTGTACCTCCTCCAACAGGCCAACTGTCCTCTGCTGTCACTGGAAGCTGCGCCAGGCCTCCTCAGCAATAGCTATGATGTCTGCGGCAATGCTGAAAATAGCCATGCTGAGCTCATTAGCAGATTAGGTGTTGCAATGAATCTGTGTGGTTAGAGCTCTGAAGCCTGATATTGTTCCTCCAGGATGGCAATTACAGCTGATTGACGTGTTGGCACATGGGGATGGAGGGGTGGAGCCCACAGCTCGTGCCTGTGGTGGGGCTCCACATGAAGGGCAAAATAATCTTCTCCACACCACATACAGTATCTTAATAACACCATCCATGTCACTGGCATCAAATCAGAGATCTGTAGTCATAGTTTACTTTGCATCAACTAAATAAACACTGACACGGTGGTGCAGGGATGTAGTTGCTGCCTAAATTCCATGTTTACAGTGGAAATGTGAGGATATATTTCCACAGTTTGGTTGACAACTTTGGAGGTTGTTGGCAAATTTAAACTGTGCGACTCAAAGCCATCAGCATAACATGCTTGCTCTTGCATACCTGGACACAGTGGCACCACACAGAAGTATTTATTTGTTGTAATTTCTCCACTTTGTTTAATCAATTCAAACTTCCTGTCATGGTTTCTAATTAAATCAAATGAGTGTCCACTTTTTAAAGACGTACTGCTTGTGATTCCACTTGACACCCCCACCATTTGAAAGAGAATACATTCGAGATGCCAGTAACTGGCTGACCCCTTAGTCTTTTAAATGATACAGTTTGATCTGTGGTTGTTTAAACTGCACATTTCAAAGGAAATATTCAACTTAATTTCACAGCATCAGTGGGATGACAGCAGTGGCAAGAGAATATTTGATTCTTCAGAGAATGCAGCAAACTGGAATAGAGGCTTCTGATCATTTTCAGAGGGGTTGAATCAGAGAATTTGAACATGATTTTGATCATGCCAGCAGTCATGAACTTTGTATGAGAGCATGTTTTGAGTTTAAGGCTAAGGACATGGGAAGAGCAGGGTGGGTGTGACTGTAGATGTGATTAATGGAGTGAAAGCCAAAAGATGACAAAAGTAGTTGTATTCACAGTTTGACTAGATATGTCCATGTGAAGCTGCCGCTAAAATCTCTGCATAGTGAGTGTTCCTGTCATAATAAACGAAAGTTTAAATATTAAAACACACATACAATACAAATCCAAATTGAAACCTCCAGATAAAGTTTCCCTCACACTGAATTTTTAATCATGGGGATTGTAACAACCTATCCACAAAAATTCCAATATTGTCTTACCATGAAATCAAAGGACGTCCTATTTTGGACAGCAGACTGGTCTGCAGCAGATGAATCCAAATGCATAAATTTGAAGGTTGAAACATTAAAATACTGTTTTTGTAGTACCTTTGAAAGTTGGAAAAATAACCTCAATAGATAAGCAATGGTTGGAGGCAATATCTCCCATCAAGAGAAGGCAAAAGATGGAAAGTTATAAAATACCAGAGATTATGTCCAAATGCATCAGGATGCAAAGTAAAAGTAGTGCCAAAAAGAAATGCAAGCTCTTACAGACAAAAAATGATTGGGCTTGAATTAATGAGGTCCTGAGACAAGAAATATCAACAAATGGGAAAATGCTAATTGATTACTGATGCCCTAAAAATATCTTTGCCCAGTCTTGGAGCATCACATCAGCCCTATCTGTTTCTACTTTTTCTTTTAAACTGAATATTCAGTGGACACTAGTTCAGATGCAAGAGGCTTTTATTAGTGGCAATTAGCAAAAAACTGGTCATGACATTTTAGTCACATGTTAGCACACATCTACCAACATCAGAACTGTTTCTGGTGTCTGAAAAAACAACAAAAATATAATTTTTCATCATTTGAGGCGTGACTGGTGACCTTTTAATTAGATCTTCTTGTTTTGCCCTCATCTTCTGCTTTAATAGCACCTGGCTAAAGAATTAGTGAAACCAACGGATGCAGTCAAGTTACTTACATTTTACTTTATTTAAAGTGGATGAAAATTTATCAAATTTTATTTTGCCCCTTTTCTGAAAGACTTTTTGCTATATACTGCTGAAATATAGTCTCAGTTTGACCATTTCAACCAACACTTATTTAAAAGCCATCACGACATTATGTCAACCATATGTATTGTATACATATATTGTTTGGGGCATGCATTGTATGAGTGGCTACTCTTCAGTCCTGACTTTATACTAAAATTTAACCTAAAGCTAAATGTTTTAGTCTGTAACTTATTTTATATGCTTGTTCTTTTTTTATAAAATGTTTTGTTTGTGAAATTTTTTTTTTTTTTTTTTTATTCTGATTGTATACCTTGCAGAGCCAGCTTAAATCCACAGAGAATACCGAAATCTATAAGTTGGCAAAAAGCCAGACACACAATAATCTGCTTCTACTCACTTCTACTTCTGCTTCTACTCACTTCTCAAAGTATGTGTAATCACTTTTCTGGTAATTGCAGTTTGTGGTGGTATTGGTACATCACTAATAAAAGCGTTTTTGCTAAGTGTTGATTAGTTTATTGTAGTATAATCTTTATGGATATGGATTTAACAAATAACTACTCCTAGATTGATTAGGAATAACATATAAACTAAAAAGGTACCTCACTTTAAGGTTTTAGTTTTGATTGTAACATGTTCTCTTGCATGTTGGAAAACTTCATACACCTTGAAATATGTGTGTGTCCTTGTGAAGGAAAAAGTCCTTAATAGGAAGCCTTTGCTGAATAATTTCTGTGTTATCCTATTTTAATATACTGTAAATGAACTGTAACTGAAAATAGATCAATAGCCAGCAAATGAAAATTCCTATTCATGAACAGACAAATGGGCAGTACCTTTGTATGGCAAATTCCATGGTTCATACTGTCTCTTATCTAACCTATCATAGCAGGGCACCATAACAGACTTGCAGATTAAGGCTGACAGTGTCACAACAAATTTCTCTTTTAAAGGCCAGGGTTTGACCCCCTGTTGTCAAGGAGTGCAAAGGTTTCCACAGTAGACTTTAATAAAACATCCCATGTTCCTTTTTTGCCCTACAAAAAAATAACAAGATGAGTTGAAGGATTGTTTGTAGTCAATGGAACATGGATTTGGCATTGTATTTATTATGTAAAAAACAACAGCAAAAAACAAACAAATTTAAAAAAAAAAGGTGAATTTAAAAACTGCCATTAATTTTCACCATTTATTAAGGGACGTATAAATTGGAGTTCATGTTACAAATTAAGCATTATAGCATTATAGGTAGATCTACATCATAATGCTTTGACACACTGATCCATCAGGACAGCATGAAGTAAAACAAACACCAATACCATCAGAGAGGCCTGTGTCATTGAATGCGCCTTATTAGATAGGAGATATACATGGTGTTAGCAACAGAGTTGACACCACTAGCTCACATAGGATACTACAGACAGTAAATACAGGCTGGGGAGGGACAAATGTGTAGATATGGTATGTGGATGATCTGATGATAAATATTAACCCTGTGTCAGTTAAACACAAAACACTAAGGGCCAATCCCATTTCTCAATCTTATCTCTTCCCCTACCCCTACACCTTGCCCGTCTGTTTCAAGGGGCAAGGTGTAGAGGTAATTATTCAGCGCAATATCCTTATTAATTCCAAAAATATTTTTTATTTGTGGGTCTCTTTGCTTATGTGTGCAGCCATACTGTCCATGTATCGGGTGCATGCTGAGAAATGTGTTATCTCTGGTCCTGAATAATCTTCGTTTTATGGGCTATGCAGCCCTCTGCCTTAGCCCTACCCCTCCATCCAAAAGGGAATTGGGATACCTCTACCCATCACGTGAACGTGCAAAAAAGAGGGGTAGGGCTACGGCAGGCATAGACAACTGATTGGCTGAACACACCTGATCCAGGTAATTAACAGTAGGAAAGACACAGATAGCTGTAAAACATGCTGGGCTGTGGCACTCTGGGACCAGGGTTGCCTACCCTGGGCTAAGGGGTAAAAATTGGATTGGCCCTAAGAGTACTCATATTACACATACGGAAATTAAAAATATTACTTAGGCAAAATATTCTTCCTCTGTATCTGTTGTTTTAGCAGACAATGCAAAGACATAGTCTGAGCTGTCGTTTTTGATAGCATGTTATGTAACAATATCATACATGCTATGTGATGCTCTTCTATTTTAATCAGTCTAGCTGTCTACGGTGCTTGTGTATTGGCTCATGTGCCACGAATGTAAGGTTGGCCTAAGGTGCATTTTATGCTCCAAGTCTACTTTTTCTTGTCTAGGTGCTTAAACTGCTCCACGAAGAGCATCAAACTAAAGTATTTCTACAGAAGTAAACACAGCTCAAACTAACAAGATTGTATCCAATTCTTCTACTGCAACTGTGCTCACAGAGCTGGAGTTACAGTACATAACTATTGTTGTACTCTACTCTTCAGGTGTAGATATGGTGTAAGATCCATAGCTGGATATTTTAGAATACGGCTGTTGTACTAGAAGAAAACTACCATACTATGCTTATAGCTGTTTAACCAGATCATCTATTAATATGTTGAATTTCTTTAAATACCATATTTTTATTCAGTTTGCATTCTCTTTACTTTAAGTCCTGTGGTTTGATTTAGCAGCATTATATTGGATACAGTTTAGAGCCTAAACACAAACCTCAATGCAATGAAAACTTGATGAAATCAAATTGGAGTAAAATGCAGTTAAAGTGCTACATAATGTGTTTTCTGCATTATGATGAATATGCTCTCACTTTGTTATGTTAAAAGCCCGAGCCTGACATGCAGAATAGCCCTAATCCACTCGGTGTTTTTCCACATTTCTTTATTTGACTTTTATTGATGTAGATTCTGTATGACATCTACTCTGTAACTACTTAAGTTTGATCTGCCTTGGCCTTGGCCTTTATCATTTGATAAATGTTTTTCCTCTGAGTGCACGTCAAGTCCCCTTACAAGAATTCCATGGCTTTTACCAAAAGCCATTGCACCAGGAAGTAATCTAATAATGAATACAACAGCAGTTTACACACTGCCTGCCTTTGTACCCATAATATAAACAATGGAACTGCAAGCATCCAGACCTCCTCTAATGGAGTACCAGAACAAACACATTCATTTAATCACAAGCCTTTCTTTCAAAGCAAACTGGCCAAGCAGCAGAGGATGAGAGGCTAATGACCCATGAGCAATAAGCAAGTGTTAGGCTAAATGTGCTCACACAAAACTGAAAAAAAAGCTTTTACGGAATAGCGTATCAATATTTTAAAGCAAAGCCTTTCTGGCACCCCCTCCCTAACTGGATTAGCCGTGTGATGTGTTCTGACAGTATGTTGTTAGTGGTACTCCATTTGCTTTGTCTATCATCTGATTTTCCCTTGGTAATCCACAGAGCACCGTTATATTTCATGATTTGTTTTGCTATCAGGGCTGATTTGTAAATCTGTAAATTCTAATTAGCCATAGCTACTGTTTCTAATTTATTAAATATTAAATGATTCCTGTGGTGGAGTCTTTCTTCACATCCCCCAGATGAAAGTTTGTGGTATGCAAATTCAATTGCCTTCTAGATGTCAGCGGTTTTTTAAATGTCCCGTTTTGCGAGTGAAGACATTTTCCCTCTTGTTTTTTTTTGTCTGTCCCCAGTCCTCCTTAAGTTGATATTTATTCATCTCTTGTGTTTTAATAATCAGCTTCAGTGACTTACAAGGAACATCTCTCTTCATACTCTCTGTTTGTTAGGGCACAGATATGTTTTTTATTTTTATTTTTTTTTTGGACTCACAAATCAATCTGTATACTATGGTTTCTAAGTTAGAACCATTTTTACTGATAGTGATTGGTTTTAAAAGTTTTCCTGTGTGGAAGTTTACTATATTCACTATAAACTACAGACACAAACATTGTTAAAACAACAAAAGGAGCAGCATTGGTTTGGGTCATGGTTAGATTGGATACATACCAGTGAAAGATCATTGGTATCGTCCATTTGGAGGAATTATGTTTGTGGTTTTATTTCCTTTATGCTGGTTTAACAAAAATGCACAGTGGTTTTTAACACTTAGCACCAACTGTTTTATCTGTATGTGCTGCTGAAAGGAATTAAGTTTACATTTTGGAAGCAACATGGTGAATTTAATGGTCTGTAGATATTCAAAAAACATAAATGACAAAAAGGGAAATATTACAAAATGCACAGAGAAATGTTTTCTGCTTAAAGTATCAGTATGAAAGTGAAATTTAAACTTCATATGCTGTAAATGGTTCAAAGCTTTCAGCATTTTGCCTTTTGATTCACGTTACAGGGTGGAAGTTAATTAAAGAAACTTTGATTTAGCGGCTGCTGGAGGCAGATGTCACTCTTAAACACAAATTAAAACCACAGTCAAGCCGTGATCATCTCTATATGTTTCATACATGCAGCATCCATGGGGAAAGGCTCTCTGTAGTCATTACATATATTACAGAAGCTGATATTGAAATTTTTGTTTGACTAACACTATATTGGCTGATGATTAATGATATATTTAGACAAACACAAGAGATACACACTCTGAGCAGGACAATTTGCAGTTTAAATATCAAATAGTATTATGTAATTGGGACCTTGTTTCTAAATAAGCTTAAATTCAGTTTGGCATTTCTTAACCGTGATTATTTTATTGGCCAGCGTGGATATCTGCAATAAGCAAAGATGATTTATCAGCCTAACAACATACACGTTGTAAAGAAAGATAAGAAAACAAATGTCAGGGATTTTCTCAGGTTTTTGAGGGCTTAGGTGCTATCTATTGTGATGAACATAGGTTAGCATGGACACTCTTCCTGGTCTGTGGCTACGCAGCCCTCTGCATGTATAAGCTGCAATGCATGGTGTTGACGCCCATCAATCATAGAAAACACTACACTTTTCCCATGTGTTAAAACCACCTTTTAATGTTGAGGCTGAACAATGTATGTAAATAACTAAAAGGTGATGGAAGTTATGGGAACCAAAAACAGAACATCAGGAAAGAACAAGAGAGATAAGGAGTGGAGAGCTGGGATGACAGGACTGGCGGATTAATTATGCAAATGTTTAATTATATTTTATAAATTTGAAACACATAGGCTTAAAAACACTTCAGACCATGACAGTCTAGTTGCCTTTGCTCTCAGCCCTCTTACTTCTTCATGACTCTTCCTGCTGCTCTTTCTGTTTTATGCAATTTGAAATGTTTTTGAATGCCACTTTTATTCAACTGCCAGACATTTATTGAACGCCCACTTATCCTGAGTGAACTTCACACTAATTAAGTTTTAAGAAACACATCCATCAAACTATTGAGGCAGTTAATTTACTATTGCAGTGTGAATCTGAATTTCTTCCCAGGATGATGCACACATTTCACACCACATTGTTCTGTGCCTACTGAGACTGGAATAAAGACTACAGAAAGGCACGTCCTTACTGAGCTATTCTAGATAAACAGTGCTTTTTAAATAATGTTAAGTAATTAATTAATCAACAGTAAAATATACTATTTATTGTATAGGGTAGCATGCAATGTATTAAGTTTTTCAATAAAAAATATGCTTAGAATTCAAATAAAGAAAAAAACTCTGCTTGTTCATTTCTACCAAAACAGCATCCAAGCCAAATTTTACACAAATTCTTACCACAAATTCTGCCATTCCTAACTACACCTCCCTTTATTTTAGTTCCACTCTGTCTCTGTTCTGCCTTCCTCTTTGCATAATAAACCTCCAACCAATTTGTCATGAAATCCCTCATTTGCTGGATACTCAGAAAGGCAGATTATGCTTATTTTTCATTTGGACAGTGGGAGATGGAGCCAGGTGTTTGGCAGCAGCAGAGTGTTCAGGTGTAACTGTGCTGGTGACGGGACCTGACGAGCAGCAGCAGATGAAGGATGAGGCGTGGAGAATTTTGGGAAGAGGGGCACCCCACGACCTGGTCCCTCAAGAATACCCCCACTGATCTAGAGGAGGTAAAACTTTCTTTTCAATTGGTTCTTGCTAGAATCAGCTCCTATTTCTTAATTAGCCAGTTAAGCCATATTGAAAATACAGCTGTTAATCTGGGGGAGTAGAAAAGTGATTCTGCTTTGCTAAACAAGAATAAGTCATACCTCTTCAGAAAATGGAGGTCTATAACTAGGTCCTTAAACCAGTGTGTGTTATTTATTTTATTTCAAAAGAGTTCAAAAATATTATCACAAACAGAATAAAATGAGATTCTCTTTCATCATGATCAGCTTTGTAAGGTGTGCTAGCTAACCGACATCATCCAGATGACTTTACATATGGCTCCATAAATATTTGGATGGTTTAAGTGTTTTTCATATACCTAATTTCATCCTAACTAGCTTCATTGTTTGGATGGACATTACTTTTTGACTGCCTTTATGATTAAATGTTTTCCTCTAGTACATTATGTGTCCAATATAAAAAACATTTTGAAGGTTGTAATGTTGCAGTTTTAAGCATGTCAAAGACCTTTTAAATAATAACGTCTATTGAATTAGTTTGTTGAAGGTGCTGAGTGGACAATGGAGCTGAATCAAAAAAACATCTCTTCTGTAAGCCATATTTATTATTAGGAATGCACATAAATGTGTTATTTCTGTTGCACGTTTTTAACTTGTTGTGAATTGTTCAAAGTAGGCTAGGTCTGCCTATGAACAGTGGATTAATATTTGGAAGAAAAACAAAAACACTGCACGGTGGTGCAGTGGTTAGCGCTGTCGCTAACCCAGGTCCTGGGTTCGATTCCCGGGGTCGGCCAGGGTCTTTCTGTGTGTTTCCGTGTTTGCGTTGGTTCTCTCTGGGCACTCCGGCTTCCTCCCACAGTCCAAAGACATGCGGTTAGGTTTACTCGGGGACTCTAAATTGCCCGTAGGTGTGAGTGTGAATGGTTGTTTGTCTATATGTGGCCCTGCGATGGACTGGCGACCTGTCCAGGGTGTACCCTGCCTCTCGCCTGTATGCTGGCTGGGATAGGCTCCAGCACACCCGTGACCCCTGCAGGGACTAAGCGGTTCAGAAGATGAATGAATGAAAAACAAAAAGCACTGCTGTATGAATGCACAGCAAGGCAAAGAGTAGTCACACAACAACAAGTCACTGTTAATTCGACATCAGCAGCCATGTGGAAATGATGGCACAGAGGCTGCAGAGAGAGTGATTCGCACTCTGTTTGGAAATACGTCAGACTTTGGAGTAAAGGTCAGCAAAACCATGGAACCTCAAGATAAAGTTAATGTTAAAAAGCTAATGTCGTTTATTGTTAGGCTTATTTCATTTTAGTTTAATGTTAATCACATGCTTAGAGCTCTGAGTGTCTGTCCTACTGTATAAACCATAATGTACAGTAATTATTAACAACTAGTAATACCTTAATGATTTGTACTTTTATTGACATAATGCACACATAAAATTGCACAGTATTTTTTTTTTTTGAACAAATACGTGAATATAATTTTTTGCACAACTTTTCTAATTTCTTGTCAGACAGATTTTGGGGTGATGTGGATCTCAAAACCATTTATCATCCAGTGAACATATTTGAAGAGGTGTGCTTGGACCCTTAAAGAGCAAATGATGCTTTGTTTCTGCATGTCCGTGGGTAAGGTTATGATGTCTGCAAAGCCAGTGCACTGACTGCACATGTGATCATTTCACTTACTGTCTTTAGTTCTGTTCCCTGACACAGTTCCTGTGAAGCACATACACTTACTTTTTACTTTCACTTTTTCATCTTCAGTCAACTACAGCAAAGGAGCACAAATTTTCTTCCATCCTGATTCTTGAAGCTACGGTGTAGAATGTTAACATACAAATTCATTATTTAACTTAAGTTGTTGTCCTTTTAAAAGGGAGTGATTTTGTGCATCTTTATATTTCCTGTCATGTTTGACATCCAAATCCCCGGGTTTCTTAGCAAGTTAATTTTGTGGCAAAACTGTAACAATGCCTGCAACCCAGTTCATCTCAGCACACATCCCCATGTATCATGTAAGCCAGTGAATTGAAATATCCTCTGCTTGAAATATTGACTCTAATATCTCATTTGAAAAATTCTTGTAACCTTTTGATGTTAAATCCATACTCAATTCTGCAGAATGTTATAGGAATATGCAGAAAGGGGATAGGAGGCATTATTATGTTTTTCTTTTTTTTCCTGCAGAGAAATTACATTTTATGGTTGTAACACCAACCTCCCCTGTGTTCTTTTTAGTCCACAAGGGAAAAAAGACGAGGCCATTAAGGCAAAATGAAAAGAGCTATTGATTGGGCTCTTATGCCTTTTCTATTTGCCTCATTTCCTAAATGCATGATAATAAGGGCTCAGCCACTGAAACTAACAATACTCCTTAATGAATCGAACTCTAAAGAATTAGCTTAAGTTTGCATAATGATTCACAGATGTTTTCATCAATGGGTGATATGCATTTGGTTTGTTGTTTTGTGGATTTGTGTTCCATTTACCAAATAGACGCTCATCTCCTTATGGCATTATGATGCAATCAAGACATTATTTGATGATTTCTGTTTTGAGAAATGCACGGCTTATTATCAGAGATGTCTGGGGTGACATTTTTAAAAGCGATCATATTAAAATAATGTCACAGTTGATGTATTAGACCTAATAATAGTAAAATGGAAGCAGTAGGTTATAACAAGTACAGAAAAACATGCTTTTAGCTAATGGAGTCTTTTAATACAGAGATGGGCATCACAAAGAGGCAGAGTGAAAAGACAAGCCATTTTCAAATCCACTGTTTGCCAAATTAGTGCCTTTCTAAATTAGAAATTTACAAATTGTTTACCCCAGGTGGTCAGAAAAAGGAGTTGATAGGTTGATGACATGCCAACCTGGGAGACAGGTTGGTATGTCATCAACCCATGTCATACTGACAGTTTAAGTGTTACTTGATTAAAATAAGTGTAATGATAGATGCTTTCCCTTATTTTAATCATTATATCTCCTCACAATTGCATATAAAGGACATTTCATACCATGTAAAAGGATATTGCATTCATTTTTTTATGAGAATGTGTGCAGTTTTCTAATGAGAGGGCTCCTATATTGTTTGAATGTCTGAAATGTATAACAGTATTTTAGATGTTGCATAATAATAGTATATGACAATATATCATATTTACTTTGAGGACTAACTTGAAGAATCATTAAATATGGCAGAAACTTATTTCTGTAATTTGACTTAACTTAATGGCTAAGTTGATCCTGTTCATTCTTATGGCCATTTTGTTTTCCTGTTTTTTCATGGATTCATCGTTAGGTCAGTTGCTAGTTCTATAGGACAATTA
This sequence comes from Helostoma temminkii, assembly GCA_900302695.1. Classification (NCBI taxonomy): domain Eukaryota; kingdom Metazoa; phylum Chordata; class Actinopteri; order Anabantiformes; family Helostomatidae; genus Helostoma; species Helostoma temminkii. The sequence continues at coordinate 110,887 of OMLM01010055.1, read as the reverse complement.
TTCACAATCTTAACCTCGCCTGCAAAAATCTGATTGTTCGTATCTTGTCTTTCATGCCTGTTCACCGGCAGGAGGCATTTTGCCTTAGTGTCTGTTGCATTTTTTGGAACACAATATCTTGAAAGTGCTTTGAGAGAATTACTTTAGTTACATAAAATTTCTGTTTGGCCTCAAGGGCGAACTGATGTCATTTTGATGGTCAAAGATCAAGTCACTCCGACGCCATGTCCGTCTATTTTTCTTAATATTTCAAGAACCCTGAGCTGGACGCACACATGTAACATCAAACATCTAACATACTTAATTCAAAAAGTCTTTAAAAGGCCTTTAGGATACACACAATCCATTTGGTGAGCAATTTGTTTATTTGTTTACAATGAAAATTCCACAGGGTAACTTTAATTATCTTTCAGTTAATTAATACTGGTTGTTGTTTTTTTTAATATATTTACTCAGCTACTTGACAAGATATTTGTTCTTTATATTTGCACCTATGCTGAGCTTGCCCAGGTTTGTCCTACTTTTAGTTGCTTATAAACTCTACTGTGGCTACAAGAGGAGCATGTCAAATTGCTCTAAGTCTTCTTATCAGCGATGTTTGCTGATACACTGATGCTAGGTAAGTTATTTCCTTCTGGGCAAATTATATATTATGAGTCCGAGCAGCATATCTGAACATAAAAGCAAAACAAGGTTATCTTACAGCCCTCAGTCCTTTGATCCCAAAAAAGAGTAACATTGTTAAGTAAGGTTTTAATTATAGTATCTTTACTCCACAGAATTGTATCGTCTAATTTGCTTTGGCTGTTTAGGTTTGCATTACTTCAGGCTACGTATTTGCATAATGAGCAGTTGCAGCAGTGAATTGTTGAGACAAGTGATCGGAGGTGAGGCTGAGATGGTTTCTTGAATTTTTTTTGTTACATTTTCAACTATTTTTAGTTTATGCAGTGCAAAATCACAAGAACAATCATCTCAAGCTGCTTTACATTGTAAGGTTCTAGAGAATAATGTGGAATACTACTCGTCTACTACAACTATATCTTTTTTCTCTTTGTATGTTCTCTATAGGTTTAAAAACCCATGAAGGGATCTCAGCCAAACTATTTTTTTAAATTTGATACAACAATGACTATGTTAACATTGACATCCTTTTTGTGGGAAAAGGCAATGGCCTAGGTTGAGTGAACACTAACTTCGCACACATGTGTTTAGGTAAATAAATTATTTCTAGTTATAGTTATAGTTTCTTTGTCTGCAAAAATTATAATCAAATATCCTGAGCAATGTCAGTTACTACAGCTAGTGCAATTATATAGCAAACCCAACACATACTCCTTGAGGAGCGCTAGACAACAGTGGAGTTTAAAAACTCCTTTAAATGGAAGAAACCTCCAGTAGAACCAGGCTCAGGGAGGGCGGCCATCTTCCGCGACCAGTTGGTGTGAGTAAAAAGTGAAGAAGAAGTGCAGCAAGAGCAGGTTGGTAGGTGCAGTAACTGCACATAGGAAACATACAGCTCTGAGGTCAAGGATACCTGCAGAAAGGTGTGTATATATAGAGAGACGCACACATTTTCATGACCTAATAGGAAATTATACTCCCTAATGAGGCAGCAGTCTCACTATGTGGCACTCTTAGCCTCGCTAAGACGGGGACAAATCCATGGCAACAGCGTAATGCCTGGTGAGCAACCCAGAGGGATGTCTTTCAACACTGAAAGCAGTGCCCCTGTGGTTAAGTACATGGTCATTTATAAGTGAAATTTATCACAGAGATGGTCTAGAGCAGTAGTTGTTAGAGAAGCAGTGCCAGCTGCGAGGTGCCTTATCGTGGGCCTATTACAGTTCTTTGCCTGCTACAGCAGCTTCTTAGCAGGGTGGTTTACCCTGCTGCTCTCTTTCGCTGTCTCAGCTTAACTCCATCCTCTATCTGGGGACAGTCACCTGCAGAGGGGCAGATGGTCTCATTTCTCCCACTGGGACTGTCTCACTCACATGCAGCAGTGCTGCAGTGTTTTACTTTGCAACATCTTCCTTAGTATTACTAATATTGTGGAAGCTTGTTGTAGAATTAATATTGCGAAAATATTTATGCAGTTTAGCATTTAAACTTGGACTTGTCTGAATACTACCATTATCATCTAAATATTTTAAAGTGAAAAAAATAAATGGCCCAATTGGTGAGTTACCTGACCTACTTTGGAAATCCTGGAAAGTGGGTTGTTGGTCATGTTGGCCCATCAGTTATATCGGCAACACAAGTTGCAAAGTGCACTCTTACATTTCCTGCTCAGAGTCATCGTTCAGTTCTGGGAACTGAATGCACCTTGTGTGTTTCCTGCCTACACTGAAGTTGTCCACTGTGTCAATTTTGTCATTTATATTCATAACACCAGAAGAATGAAAATCTTGTCTTGTGTTTACACAAATATAAGCAAATATTTGACCAATTTATTGATTTTACACGCAGTGTTAAGGATTGCCTTAGTTGCAATAGTTGTTAAGACTTAATTCCACAGCCATCTTGTCATCCCAACTGGTCAGCTTGTGTTAGTGTTTATCTTTTGGAGCAACATAGTGTAGAGCGGTGCCACTTTAGGTTTTTGGTTACATGCTACAACTACACAACAGCGTCATATTGTCCATCTTATATGTACTTACTGAGTGTCAGAATGTTTTTTTTTTTTTTGATGCAGCATTATTTTCTACACTTTCCTGGCTTGTTGTTATTTAATCAAATGTCTTTATTATGTTTGAGTCATTAAACCTAATAATTGTTGTACTGTCTGCAAATAAGGTAACAGTTCAGAATCTCAAGTAAAGTGAAGCATCACTGCTCTATGTTTTCTTAATGGACATATTTGGCTACTTCTACAGTACTAAGTGAGTTAGTAACTTGGATGGTTGGATGTTGCAGCATCAGCCCACATGACATCTTCAGAAATGATTTGATAAATCTATAATAATTATAATTCTATATAATAATAATATAATAATATACTACTATTATATAGTATATAATAATATAATAATTTTGACTTTTTTGCAGCAGTAGTAAGTAGTAATAGTTCCCATTTACAAATACATTCATAAGCTGTTGTGGTCTTTTCACTTTTGTGATTACATATTTTTAAAATGCGAGTCCTGATGCTGATGTGCGGTTTAATTTTCCTGCATACACAGTGGCCGATTTGCCTTGCTTGTCCCACATCTCAACAGCTCATTAATATTGCATGATCTTGTTAGTGTCTCCTACTTCTTTCTTGCCCCTCTGCACTCCGGATGCAGAAGCTGGAGGGTACATCTGAAAGTCAACTTACATCTCATGCTTTTACCAAACTTGCAGACATTGAATAGGTTCATAACGCATCCAAGGATTATCCTCCACTGTCTCGCTTCAAAAAAATTATATTGAAGTGTCAAAAGAAATGTAATTAGCTACCTCTTGTTTCCTCTCCCCTGCGTAAAATGCATTGTATGTGTTATTTTCACCTAAATAAGCTGAGTGTACAGATGAGTAGATTCTCGACAGTTATGAATGAAAACTGAACAACATTAAGGCAATGACGGGGGGAGGAGCAAGTACAGGTTTCAGATGGCATTTGGATGAATCATTATCATCATTGTTGTGAGTCCAACACCAATCACTTGACCCTCTGTCACTGTAGACAGAAACCTTGTTTTTCAGTGACATTAAAACTGCACCAAACTCGTGTCCATATGTGGAGCCTGTCCCTCATTACAGCAGTCAGGTACTGCGGTAATGACAGCCACACAGAGGCCAGAGGGAAAGGCTACAGTGGAGAGGTAAATCAGTCTGAGTGCTTGAATAATAATGAAATAATAACAATGCCAGTGTTATTGTTTTGTCTAAGTTGGATTTGTATAAGTTAGGTGCATAAATAGGCTAAGCCGTAATCACTGTGTAGCCAGTGTAGTCAACAGACATCATTTGAATTTAGTTAGGGTGCAGACTGACTACAGTCTGGAACCAGAGTATATTGCAGTGATTTTGCAGATAGAGCAACATCTAATATGCTAAGAGCTGTCCTGCATTAGGCTGATAAACAGACTCATGTGCCATTTTGTTCACACAAACTTCATACATTCATGTATTCTTTATATTTTGTTCTGATTTGCCATTTTCTGTTTGGGAAGGTTTATTTTGTTGGTTTACCTCAACCAACAATACTAAGTGTTGTATCCACCCAGTATTTATGTATTTGTGATGTATTCACAAAGCTGATGTCAACATGTACAGCTGCTTTGGTAGTTAGTCCCATTTTTATTTTCATTTTTCTTTGACTATTTTTATAGATGTATGTACCTACGTAAGAACATGGCGTCTCTTATGGTTTTCCATCCTACAAATCTGTGATTAGTCTGTGGTTTTGCCAACCAGTGGAAGAATTGTCAATGTCCATGGACACCACATGTGGTTAAGATTTAAATAAGCCAGACAACACAGCATCTCCAAAAAAATTGTGTTAATCTTAATGTGGTTATTAGAATCAACACAGTTTACAATTTAGAGTGTGTCTCTCCTGTATCTAAGGACACAGAGAGGCCCAGGCTCCACATACAGTCCATCTGCAAGCTGAGGTTTCATTCTGGCAGAAAGAAGACAAGGACCTTTTGTTTCGGAGTGAGTGAGTGTTCTGCAAAAATGCTGTTTTCATTGGAACAAGGTTTAAAATGTGAGAATGCCCCCTTAACTGCTGGTAATTGCAAACACAGGTCTGTACAAACATCTTTAAAATAACTTGCGGGATGACTGATATCTGAGGTTAGCAATCAGATCTTTTTTCAGTAGTGTTTAAAAGTGACTGTGAAATCACAGTGATCCATCTTTAGTACTTCATTCAATTGAATTGGTAAATCTACATGTACTGAAGGACGGCACACCAAACAAGGTGTGGTGCGCTGAGAGCATGTGTGCTTAATGTAGGGCGAGAATTCTGAGAACTCTTTAGAGATTACATTTTGTTAATTGCCATCATCCATCAAGCATAACATTCATAAATGGAACAGCCACTGGACATTTAAGATAATGCCTAACTACTATGATGGATCACGGCTTCAGTGCTTGTGTTCAATCTGGTTAATGTCTGAGATAATAATTTAGTTTTAATCAGTCTAATTTTGTATATTTGAAATCACCGCAGGGTCCCGAGGCAGTGACTCATCTGGCCCACGACTAAAAATGACAACATTTTACAGCACATAATTTACAACTAAAACATTAAAAATCAAAATTCTGTAGACTTACTTTGTTGTAACAATAAAAAAAAGTTCAACATGAGGCTGCCACAAAGTAGATACTGTACTGTATGTCGCTGACAGTTACCAGTGCACAGTTAATTAGTTAGTTCTGTGGGAAGTCCAGCTTTCATAGTAAATGACATTTGAACCTATCACTGGGTCACAGTGGGTATCAAGCTATGCTGTCATATCTGCCAGACCCCATGACAATGGCAGTTTCTCTAGCCCTAACCTCCAGTACCTTTAAACTGAAACAGCGTACTCAGGTCACTTTTTATTAACATGTAAATTTGACAAATTCATAACAATAATAAGAAAAAAATTGCACAAAATGAGAAATCAATTCTGTAGTTTTTGTATGTATTTGTGGTGTAATTGTGTGTAATGGTCAATAGTTTGTTTTTTTTTAAATACATTTTAAAAAAAAAATAAAATAAGTGGTCTTAGAGGTTAAGTAACCATCTCTAAAAGTCTTTTTCCCCTCATGAGAAGTTGTTTATCGTCTGCTACTCATCCTCTAAGTTGAGATAGAACTGATGCAGTTTTTACCAAGAGTGCTATGCAGTGTTCCATTAGAAACAGTGTAGCCATGATTCAATGCTGAGAAAGCTTCTGTTTGCTTAGAAAAAACACTTCTGATGATGACCGATGATATTTTCCCTCCATCACAATAAGCAATGTTCTGCTACAAACTTGAGACACAGACATATTTAAAACAGCTGCACAATGGCCACTTGTTGAATTACTGAACAAGCTTCTGATGAGTGCATCAAATTCACCTGTGTCAGCTGAACATATGTTTCAGTAGATAAAACTCTTTTTTTATACTTTGTGAGTTAACATGATCAATTATAGACTAATGCAGAATTCTAAATAGTTTTCTTTTTACATGTCACAACTTCATGTGTCTCTTATTTTTTAGATTTAAAATATCACTGCTTTCCAGTGCAGTCTCAGACCTTTGGAACCAACTGTGCTTTTTTCATTCTTCTGTTTTATTTGGTGACTCTAGCTACTGCTACGGTATTTGCTTAACACAGTAAAATGAAAATTATTTGGGCACATGAAATACAATAAATTGTTATACATAGAATTATGTATTAAGTATACCAGCTGTAGTAAAATAATCCCCAGTTGTGCATCTGTAATAACAAGCCGAAAGTAAATTTATGACAAGGAACAGAGGCCATTTTCAGTGGTGTATATGTGAGTCAGTGTTTCTGAGTATCTGCAGATATGACATTGTCCATTCGTTTGTGTTTCAAGACAAGAGTCCACTCTGTAAAGTGTTTATATCCACTGGTAACTTCAGGTTTCCACATTACACTTTTTTGTGTATTGGATCATTTTCAAGGTATTTGTAATGGCATATTTACTAAGTATTGTATATACTGGGGTTTTACTGCATGTACAAAGAAGTATTTGAACATTTGAATATCATTGTGTTCTTATATAACAGTAATAGCCAATCGATCAATACAACTAAATGTTCAGTATTTACTTAATACTGTGTTTATATGTGTGTTTTAGCTGTTTGACATATGTGTTTATATGAATATCAAACGGTACACAATCACTCAAAAGAATTCTTATTCAACATTTATTTTCTGCATATGTACTTTGTATGTACTGGTTTACCAGTTTCCTTTCTTGTGTTGGGGAACTCAGCATAGTCCAAAAGATAAATGTAACAGGGATTAAAGGGTACATCATTCACACATTTGATTTTCCATCTTTGACTTTCAAAAGATATAAATGTCAGTGTCAATAAATGACAAGCAGGTGGAGCTGTGAGCAAAGTTAAGCTCAGAAAAACTCCCAGTAACATTTCATTTAGTTTTTTCTGAAGACACAGACGTGTTGGTGCTTTATTCCTCATAGATGGCTAGAGCTTGTTATTACTGTGCAGCCTATGTAACATCAAGACCTCGCGTCCCTGCACTTACTCCTTGTCTGACATAACTAGAGGCTAACAGTCTCATTTTAATTGAGGTTACTTCCACATCTCTGCTTCTTCCTGTGTATACTGATGCTACTGCTGGTTGGTGCTGTAAGTGACAGCGTGGAGAGGCACTTCTAATCCGGAGGTGGCAAATAATCAGAATAATTTGGGCACTCTATGTATATAAGTGTGTGTGTATGTGCCTGTGTGTGGCAATTGGCCTGTATGTACCGCTTGTCATTTTTTCAATTACTGGAGCTGTGGTTAAATGTTCATTTTCAGCAGTCAGCCCGGAGCAAAAACTACTGAGCCCCATTAGGTTTTACCCACAGCCTCACACTCATTAGTTTTCTCCGGTCAAACAAGAGTGAGAGAGAAGCTGGGATGGCCTTTCAAAAGAGGTCAGGGTGGAGTCTACTGCTCCGTTCAGCCACAGTAGATATTGTTAAGGAATTTCCAGCAAGTATCCTAGAATAGGAAGATTGCTATGAAGACTTTGGTGACCTTTATAAAGCAAATCAGCACACAGTCCTAACTGACCTTATCTCTTTCTCCTTCGCTGTATCTGTCTAAGGGCCCAGTTGATAATCATGACAGCACAAAACTGGGAATTATGCTTATTTTTAAATGCAAATTCCACAAAAAATACCCCCCACATTCCTATTTCGTTTCCTGTTGTTCACCCTTTGATTCCTTTGTAGACATAATAACATTTCAACCACAAATGGTCGTCCTCAGGTAGCGAGAATAGTGTGTGAACAACCTTGTTTATATTGACATGTGCTGTACCATGTGAGTAATGTATCTTATAATATTAGGATCGATATTAAAAGCCTTGTGAGGACGCTGGGAAATTAAAGTTTTTTATTGTTATCTTTTGGTTTTATACTACTACTACTTTGTACTACTATTGTGTTCACTGGTTTTAGTTTGATCCTGCTAGTCTTGCCTACATCTGCATCTCCATGAGATAAAATAATGGTCCTAATATCCCATCGTAGAATCTCATTTTAGGTTAAATATCATCTGTTGTTACCATCTTTAATCTCACGCTGAGTTTGTGGCTGTAGATCTCTAAAATTTGCTGCCCTCTTAAAAACAGTACAAGGTAATCAGTGTCATGAATGTCTGTACTACAGATTGTTCTGATTCTCTTGAGTTCACTAAAAGTAGAAGACTAGTAGTGATGGGATGAGAACAATCTCCCTTAACACTGTTTTTTTTTTCTCTCTATTCATTATTGACGTAATTATAATATTGCTTTTCTTGATTTTTAGAATGTCTGAGAAATTAAGATTGCTAGAAACTGTATATTGGAAATGTTCATTCTCTCCAATGCTAATAGGCACAGAGGCTTTTTATCTTCCCTCTTGCATCTAGCGTGATGCTTTCAGAGCAGTACAAGCATCATTAACCAACGTCCTCTGTTTCCATTGACCTGAGGGATCCTGTCTTGATTTTGTGCTGCCACGGCTCTGCCAGCTAAATGGAGGTTACAGGGAGATGGCATCCATTATTGAGGTATTCAATTCAAATGTCACCTGTTTCCACTTGGCACTGTTTTCTCTCCCTTAATGTTTGCTCGGGGCATGGGGGAGAGATGAAGGGGGAGGGAGGACGAGAGACACCAGTGTTTGTGCCTTGTTGTTTGAGCAGACGGACTTTTTAGCAGACATTAGCGGAGACGGATGCAAGGTGACACTGTTGTAAGTCTCACCACTTCACCTTGCACTTTGACATCTGGATGTTCTCTCGCACTCTCTTTGCATGGTTAGTATCCTCCTGAGCACAGGCCTCTAAAACAAGGCTGATTGTAACTATTCATCATGCAGGCTCTGCTTAATTGGACCCAAAAGTAGATTGTAGGAGGGCACAAGCCTCTTAGGTGCATGTGGATGGAATACAGTTCAGATAAGAGCTGAAAATACTTGAGGCTCTCACATGGAATAAACCCACTTTCTCTCCAAGTGCAGGTTACTTATTTGGCCACTACAGCCTCAGCTTTCATTACCTGGTTACCCTCCTGTCAGTCTAATTCAGTCCTATCATCCTTCAACCCAGTTGAAATTAACAGGTAATTTGTAAATGTCACTTTGGCTTAGACACCTCATTTTCTTCCTTTTCCACCAATCCAGCACCCACAAGCTAATTTTTCGTGTCTTTTGAATAAGGTTTTCATTCTCAAATAGAGTTATGGTCCACTAAATAAATGAAAGTAATTGATGAGGGGAAAAAATGTGATTTACCGTAACCTATTAGAGTCAATCAATGACATACTAGCCAGGATTCCTTTAGTTAACATAATGCTTTGTGTTCGCTGAAATTCTGAAGAAGTGAAATGAGACGTGAAGAGAAGGTAAAACTGCTGCATTAAATGAAGTCAACGCTGTCATGCACTCAAAAACGCAGATCATTTATATTAAAGGTAGATGCTCAGACAGACAAGTCTTACCTACATGGTAAAGTATTATAGAAATCTGCCTACATTTATGCTCAGTCCTAGGCTGTCAAACTGCAACCATAGTACTTGACACATTAAAAATAGATGCAAAACATAAACCATCAAAATGCTAATCAATGCTGCATTTTAGAATAAATTGGAAATATTTAAAAAATCGAAAATTGTTTATTCATAATAATGTAAATAAAAGGTGATTTTTCCATGTTTTTATGAAATTCAGTAGTAAACACAGTTTTAAAATTTACATTTAAAGGTAGCCACAACTGGGGTAAGTTTTATCCAGCTCTTTGGTGCGTACAGTGGTAACTCAATGCTGCTTCTCCATGTTTGGTTAGGATTCTGGGAACATTACCAACTACCAGAGGGCCATTTAGACAGACAAGGTTTTACTACATTACTGCTATGACCACAGCTTTGTCAAGGGGAGAGGGAAGTAACACAAAACTAGTTGAAAAATATCAGGAGCCATTTGTTCAGCTTAATGCTTGTTTATTGGCAGACCTTGAAGCACTGATGTAACTTCAGGGAGATCCCTGGCCAAAATGACAAACAAAGCAGCCCTGGATCATAAACATTAGAAACAAAAGTAACTACTGACTAAACTGAGAGGAAAAGGAAGGCCCTATCCTAAACCTGACTTCCCTGTCAACAAAAAATTGACACAAAAGATGATAACAAAAATGGCAGCTTCCTAGCAAGAAATCAGTTAACTGAACAAAGAGAAAAGAAAAGAAAAAGAACACAAGGACTTTACACATAACTGCTGGAAAAACAAAACAATATTAATACACTCCACCTAATAACAAAGCACAGAGAACTACTAACTAAATTCTGACAAGACAGCCCAAAAACATATGCTCGTGTGTGAAGCAGGCAACAGAGTGGCCAAGAGGCCCAGAAGTGCAGCTCCCAAGTCTTTAGATTTACTACAGGTGCCCAAGAATCAGCCAATGAAGAAGGAGGGAGGGAACACCAGCAGCAGAGTATATGGAGGCAGCACAACACACATTACTTCATACACTCACCTTTGGGGAACGTAACAATTACATTACTACATTACATTACATGACAACATATGAAAAAATTTAAATTAAAACTGATTTTGTGTTTGCACTAGCTTTTGTTGAGTATTTGTAGTTTACTTGCCATGGCTGCTATTGTACTGTTGTTGCTTCTGTTCCTGTCTGAGGAGGGGCCTAAAGAGCCTTCAAATTCAATGCATTATGTTCTAAAGATGATGGGGTAAAATTGTAGGTTTACGTGGGTTTTTCACAAGTACACTACAGAACCATCATTAATGGGCTCTGAGCACAGACATGTTCTGATTTTATGCCTGTACAATCATGTTGTTATCACATAGAGGCTTTCAATTTATGAGAATAACACTTTTATCTGTAGTGGTATTAAGACTGGATGATATTGACAATCAACAATCCCTAAGTATGTCAGCAATATGATGATTTCATAGGTTTCAGTCTTAGTGCATGGGGCTTTCACAAGATATTAAAGGTTGAAGACATTTTCATTAGCAATGTTGATGCGATGACCAAACAGGTAGAAGAGTTAATGTTTCATTTCACTCTGCTGCAACAGTTTAATAAGGAAAATTGTTCCATTAACTCTAATACAGTCTTTAGGAGCAGGAAAAGACACAGACAACATTTAGGCTACATCACAATATTACATCATCCAAATCCCTGATAATATAGTCTCTCATTTGAGGATATTACATTATATTCATATATAGACCAGCTCCAGGTGGCACGGGTGCAAAATCTGTTGGTCAGTTTAGATAAAGCATCATTAGCTTTCATACATAATACATTAGAAATAATTTTTTGAGATGTCGTTATAACGTCGTTATTTGCATAACTACATTATAGCATTTTTAATATATAGTGGTTGTTTAAAGTATTCCAATATAACAATATCTAAGGATAAAAACGTTGTTTATGGTTATAAAACATCCCAAAACAGTACAAATAATGAGCAATTAAAACAAGAAGTATTTTTTTAAATCACTTGATCTTAAGGCCATTCAGTACTCTGACTGTCATGGTGTCCAACCCTACATAAGCAGGTCTGCAGTTCTCTGTTCTCTGCCAGATTGTCAGCTCTGTCTCCATTCACTGCTTTCCAGCCATTCCTGAACCTGACCTATTTGCCTGTGTTTGACCTGCTTAGTTCTGCTCTCTGCTACCAACCAGATTCCACCAGGTCAGTTTCTGCTCACTCAGTACTCCCCTACTTCCAGATCTGGCCATATTCTCACCTGCTCCTGTTCATCATCTACATGTATACCCGAACATTCAACCAAGTTACCAAGA
>OMLM01010055.1:87932-98873 GCA_900302695.1 Helostoma temminkii | reverse complement strand
ACTTACCTCTTGACCTCCTATCTGTTTAATCCTGCTGTCAATACTTAACTTACTTAACTTACTTACAAAACTAATACTTACCCATAACCAGAAAAGCAGGAAAAGCAGCAGCATGTCTTATTTTTTAACCAGCCATAAAGGACACGTCACACTCGTCTTTAGATCTCTACACTGGCTTCCTGTAGCTGCCCGCATCAGGTTCAAAGCTCTGACTCTTGCCTACAGAGTGGTCAACTCAACTGTACATGTCTACCTCAACTCCCTCATTTATCCCTACAATCCTTCCCACTGCACTATGCCAACAAAAGCCTTGTGGTCCCATCATAAAACAAAAGATCCCATGCAAAGCTCTTCAGCTGGTCTCACGATGGTGGAATGAGCTACTGAGCATGATCAGCAGCCTCACTCCCAATATTCAAAAAACTGCTAAAAACAGAACCACAACTTCCTATGCACTTATCCAAAGGGAGAAAAAAAACTTTCTTGCCCTTACATCTCATAACGGACACACTTCTTCCGATAGCACTTTGATTTAATGTTTTTCTCCTTGATTTAGATTTTTTGCTTGCCTTGTACCTCACCTGTAAGTCTCTTTGGATAAAATGCTAATGTAAAAGCTGACTTGAACAGTTTGGTGGGGATGGAGTCAAGGAAGCAGGTGGAAGAGCCAAACTACTTTATTGCTTTATCAAAACCTTGTTGATGAATGACACAGCGGATGTTCTGCAAGGTATGACTGTAAAGTCAGTTGAGGTATTTTTGTAGGAAAATGCAATATTACTGATAAGTGCAACAAAACAACTGGTAATAACAAGTATTATTTAAGTGGACTTTTTCAGGACTGTGTAGGGTCAAAAGAACAAATTTCATCTAATTAACAAACATATATAATGTACATAAACATACATTTCAAAATGTGATAGCATCTTTTAACTAATGTATGCTTCATCCTCCAGCTTTTTCAATGTCATCAAATTACGTTTTTCTGGGATGTTTTTGGAACATGTAGCCATTAGGTTGGTGCAATGCAACCAATAATTTTAGATAAAGCATTGCATAAATGATGTTACAACAACAGCATACAAATCAAGATTGTATGAGAATGACTGAGAATTAGGTTTTTGAACATCCATTTCTCATATATTATAATTGTCTCTAAGCTGCTGCATGACCATCACTCAAAATAGATTTCTAGTTAATTCCCCAATCAGGCAGTGCACCAGCTAAGTGGAATTCAAGACTGATTTGCTGATTTCCCCATGTGATACTTGTGTGCCTCAGCCTAAAAGCCTCTTTGTGATTGATAAATATGAGAATTGAGAAGACACTTAGACTGGGAAAAGGCCTCTCTCATTAAAAATATGGTGTTTGTAATGAAGAGGAAATAGAATTAGCACTGAGAAGGATGAAGGGAGGCAAATTGCTGTAAATATTGTAAAGACTGATCGGCAACCTCCTCCTCCCACCACAGCAGAAAGTCATTATGTGGGTTTTGGATATAGGTTCCCCATGACCGCATATTTATTATCTATCTAAATAGAATCACTTACCTCTGATGCTGGCTCTGATAGCCAGTCACCACAAATATCAGTTCCCTCCTGTGCCTCCGCCAGCAATTTTACATAAGGCCAAATGATTATGTGCGCAACCAGACAGGATTGCATTCTGTTGTTAACTTGATTCGTGTTTTCCTCCGAGAAATAACTATTTGTGGGGGAGATCTTTTTTCCCTTTAAGAGTGTAAATTCAACACTGTTTGACATCCTCCATGGTGGAAAATGAGGTCAGCGGTAGAAAGTCAGAATAGTTATTTAAAAAAGAAAAATCCCTTCATGTATTTCCATGACTGCGATGTGGTCATAAGTTTCCTCTATGATCCCATAACTTTATTCACTGTACCTTGTTTGTCAGTATGGTGCAATTCAGCTGTATTTCTTTGTAGACGTACAGGCATAAAGAGTTGCAGCAGTAAATATGTGTATTACAACAATGCCTATTAATGAAGGCAACATATGCAGCGCTCAAAAGCATGTATGCACATAGGTATTGGCCCATTTATCAAGCCAGTAGAGCTAATTATCTCATACCGTGTGATACTGTTTTCAAACCATGCATTTCATTTTGCAACATTAAAACATACGTGGTGGAGCGGAAATGGTTTCCATGAGTATGAATGCATTAGAAAATTTTGGGAGGCAATGTTGTATTAGAACTCCACAGGGATATCAGCATGCTGCACCTCTTTTGGTTTGTCATTCATCTTCCTCTGTGAGGGCGGAGAAAGAACCAGTGGGTAGTGATGCCTTTAGCCAACTTGGAGGGTTAATGAAGGTAATTTGATTTCATACATAATGGCTGCCCATGCCACACGGGGCTTAATTGTGCTTGGTGTCTGGCCGTCGTTCGTGGTAGCAGCCGAGGCCCTGTGTATTTCCTGAAGGTTGTGCAGAGGCAAACAAGTTCCTGATTCAAGTGAGATGGAACCCATAGCTCTGTTTCATCTGCTAATAGTTTATCTTATTTCCCAGGCAGCTGTGAGCTCTGCTGTCACAGTGTGGCGGCGGCAGCTCGGTTTTAGTGAATCAAGGAAGTTCATTACTACATAGCAAACAAACACCATAGTAGTCCTGGGATGATTCTAAAGGAACATGCTGGTGTTAATACTGTCCTATTTGTTTCACCTTGGTTCAATATTATCCATGAAGAATCTGTTTTTGTGTGATTATGCTGTTTGTGCTTGGAACTTCAAGTCTCTTGTGTTTCAGATTTCTTTAAGTTGTGTCAGCTGTGTGAATTTTCCAGTTAAGGTGGGATCCATCTACTCGATATATGTATGTCATATGGTAAGACTAAAACTGGCATGTTTTGATTGATATTCAGAAATGAAAAAACAAAACTATCATTAGTTAAACAACTGAAAGCATGTCTTGTCATATTCAAATGAGATGACAATGTGATGGTAAGTGTCTGAAAATGCATCAGCCCATACGTTTTCCTCACCCAGTAATTGGATTCTAATCAGCAGTAGTGTTCATGCTATTTTCTTAAGACCTCTTCATTTGATTACTATCTACAAAGCTGTTACAGATATTATAGGCCATATTCCTTTACTCTGCCGTACAATCTAAATGAATCTTGTTTCAAAGCCTCAAGGACGGTTGAGCTTGATTAGATTTTCCTTTCCCACTCATCTTCATCTACATGATGTCTGTAAACACCGTAAAGCAAAGATCAAAATAATGTTGCGTTGCATAGTTTACTAGTTAAACTGCTCAGAAGAAGGAAATCTACATCTCATACAAATGTATTGCTGTCGACGAAGTCACTTCTAATCCTATTTGTAGTCTTTTCATCAGGTGCAGTAGTTGGGATCAGCGTGTTAACTTGTGGCTATCAAAGCTGATGTTCAATGATGTTGATAATATAGTTGTGCAATGAAAAACAGAACAAAACAGTAAAGTAATGGATGATGCTTGGGTCAGTGTCCTAGTGGGGGTCAAATGTCAAATACATTAGTGGATTCAAAAGTATAATTATATTTAGTGATGATCACTACCTAGTTTTTCCACATAGCAACATCGTCTCAGTAAGCACTTATGACAAATCAGCTCAATCTCTTATTTTTTCAACTGATCCTGTTTGCAGCTCTAATATTAGCATCTCACAGACTGACAGGACAAACCATTGCAGTTTTGAATGCACTGTGGATACATATTGACATCACTTCATTTGGATGTGATATATAATTGAGGGACTATTGTTTCCTGTCTGCTAGCTTTACCTGTCACTCAGTCTGTTATTAACTAGCTAGAACCTTTCTACTTAACAATCTCTGCAGTATATGGTTTGGAGTTGGATTTTGTTATATGGCTAAATGGCAAAGTTACAATGATACACTTGACAATATATAAGATAAGAAGTCTGCCTTTTATTTTATGGTGGACCACTGGGTGTGAGTGGTTGTGTTGAGCAGATATTTTATGTTTTTAAAGGGTCAATGTTTGTAAGAGCATGAATCTGACAAATGATCACTTCTGTCCATCCACCGTTATCCTAACCTCTTGACCCCTGAAGTGTCGCAGTGTTGTCAGTTGTCGTTGTACTCAAGTCTGGACTCAAGTCAGTTTTTCTCTTGTCTCTTGTCTTCTTGCTGGTATTTGACTCACATTTGTCTCAGACTTGGCCATTCACCAAATGCTTTTACTGGACTTGACCGCTCACAATCACACCTATGGGCAGTTTGAAGTGCTAACCTAACTGCTTGTCTTTGGACTGTGGGAGGAACACAGAGTACCAAGAGAAAACCAACACAGACACAGGGAGAACTTGCAAACTCGACTCGCCCATGGAATCGAATTGGAGTCATTTGTGCTATGATGTTTTAATTTTGCTTAGTACATTGGCTTTACTTACTTTTCGGAATATCCTAATCTAAGATTTTAGGTTTCACTTAATGGTTCAAAGACCTGGTAAATGAGATCAAATTAAAGAAGTGCAGATAGTGCTGTTACTGCTCACAGTAAATGTATACAATGAATTCTAACAGTCCTGGGACAGATTCTGAATCGTTGGTGTTTTGACCTAACAATCAGGCCACATTTTTTGGATGAAGCAAGGTCTGAGGAAGCACTACATTAAGATTTGTGGTAGCATACAGTAGTTTAAAGCCAAAATACCCATATGTTCAACTACATGTTATCTTTGACCCCCATCCACTAGGCTCACAACTGAGATTTTACATTAGTTGGCCTGATTTGTCCTCTTACTATTACAATGTTCACTAAATACCATGCAATAAAAAGGAAAGACACTGGAATCAGCGTGCAGAGTGGATGAGCACTCCTACACATTCTCATATTGTCTAGCTAAATACCTGGATCCTACTCACCTCACTGCCTTTACTAGTGGCTGTACATAGCTGTTAATGAATACCAGTCTCAGTATTGTAAAGGCTTATTAAGCCTTTTTATTGTACACTCAATATATTTTGTCCTATATTCACATTGTACATGTAAGCATTTACCATTGATTTTATTCATTACAACGTACATTGTACAAAACAGCAGAATACATTTAAATTCATGACCACCACCAACATTAGACAAATACTTTGGGTCTGTAGCAGTAAAACAAAAGCTGGAGTAAAACCTGACTTGGAGATATTTTACTGCGGGCTGACCACGGTTGTGATGGATGATGGATGGTCCTCTGAGTCTGTATTTCCATTTTTCAGGAGAATGACTGATGTGGGATGAATTAAATTAAATACAAATAACATTAATAGTTATACTTACAGATGAATATTGTCTTTGTGTTTGTCAACTAATCACAAATAACAATGAATAATATCAAAACTGAATGTGTCAGAGGCCTTTTAATGGCCTCCAGCACATCTTTAATGACAGGATTAGCTACATACCTCTGCCAAACCAGTATTATTTCCCTTTTTCTGGAGTCAAGCCAAGTCGAATGAAGTGTAATGGCACTGAAAGTGTTGAGTGGTTTGTTGGAATGAGCAACTTTCTCTGCTTTTAGTTGAGTATCAACAACCTGAATGTATGGCTTAATGGAAAGATGTATCCTTGACCTGTTCAGCATAATAACACTCACCAGCTTGTTTATACAAAAATCTTTTACATCATGTTTCTCATATATTTTTGACTGTCTGGTTTATTCCAGTAGTGGGTTGCACTCTCAGCTCAGGTAATATCTCCATCTAGTTTGAAGAGGTTGGGATGATCCACTTTGGTTTGGCATCACCTGTTACCGTGAGTATCTAGCAGGAGGCTACTGGCCACTCTAGACTCCACATAATTCTGGGTGCTACTGGACAAATTAACACAGAGTTAAATATTGTTCAGTTTACAGCAAAGTACTTACATGATGTATTTTGATTTGCTATACTATAAATGTATTGTCCATATTGTATGTAGCTATAGTATTTTTCCAGTCTTTTTTTTTACTTTGTCTTCAAACTAGTGCACAGTAACTTGGTACTCACGTCAGGTCGGCTGTTTTTCAAATACAGAAACTTTCCTTTTATAAGGTCAACATTCATGGTTGTTTGGCTCCATAATCTACCATAAAGCCAAAGCCAAAGTCCACTTCTGAAAATGGCTCATTAAGATTTTGATCAATCTTGTGCTTTCGGTGAGACAGACTTCGGAAATGCCATCAGAAAATTGCATTTCCCAATGGCATTAGGCGCCCAGTTGACCATCCAATTCCATGTGTTTCTATTGAGATGTTAAGCTCTGATATCATTTGGGTCAGAAAACCTGCTTTTTTTCTCTAAGTGAGGCAATTAAATTTTCTTGATGGTCTCTGAGAGCACTTAGCTTAAGAGAATACACTTCAAAATCAAAAAGCTTTCAATCATCTCAAATCATATTTGGGAGAAATCTGCCCCCCAGTGTAGTGTCACATGCAATGCTGTCGAGCATGTAACAGACTGGTGCTGAGATAGGCGATGCTGGGAAAGGTTATTGTGCATGTCTATGTGAGCTGTGCATTGGCTGCGACATGTTGTTCGTCAGAGTTATGGTGTAGCTTCATATCAAAGACAGGGGAGGACAATAAAGTCTAACCAAAACTAGGAGAGTACTGTCAGATTGAGCCAAAAGAAGGACATACATTTGCGGAGAAATATTTATGGACTAACATTAGGGTGTCAAATGATGGATAGATGGTTTTTAAAGTTAAATATTTCAATGCTATAGATATATATCCACTGGTATTAACGTTTCTCAGTTATGCATTTCATTTGGTTCCACAACTCTATAGTGTTCATAACAAGTGAAACATGTAGAAGCTTTAATAAAGATGAGAAAAAGCAAGGAGGCCTCATGACATGTCTGAAATAGATGACTTTATTCTTTAACTACCTGTTTACTGGTTTAATATTCTGCTCTATTTTACGACAGCTAATTAGGCAGGTTTTAAACCCAGGTTTACTTAACTCTGTCATGCAAGGATAAATTACCATTTTACACTTCTCACTTAATCATTTTAATTACCACTGGCAATTTATTAGACTGTCTTCACTGTATGAATAATTGTAAGATTATTAAATGAGAGTATATAGTGTATATATCACAATAAACAGCATTTATGAAAGAATGTTGCTGAATTATAAGGAGATTCAGATGGGACTATAGAATATTATTTTTTACTACAATTCATAGAACAGCTGTTCATTTTATGGTCAATAATAATCAGTCATAATCACTTGTGTTATAACCGTTTTACAATTACAGATAGCAGAGTCTGTCCTTTTTTACAGTGCTCATCAGTAATAGACAGATACTCCTATTACTCAGGTTTAGACATTTTAATGCTTGTGTGCATAGAGAGTGTGTTCGTGCTGGCCCTTTGCTGACTTTGTCCTGACATTCATTCCCACACTGTATCAGCTGCAAAAGAGGGATGCATCAGATGCCCCCTCCACACAGATCAAAGAGGGGTGTGCCACACTGCTGTGGGCTTACTTGAGAGACTACTAACATGAAAATACCACATCCCAGTCCTCAGTGGGGGGGTGGTCTGTAATTGTGTCTTGTCAGACCTCCAAAGTCCCCCTCACAGCTTCGTACCTGACATTTTCCTCCAATGAATTTATTTTTCATTCTTTGGTATTTTGGCTGCTGTGCCACTTGTGACCAAATTTAGCTCTTTTCTCCCACTGTGTGTACTGCAAGCCAGTGATAAAAGTGTGTGGAAATTGCACTTTGTATGAAAACAGAACGTTAACCCATCAAGAAAAGGTCACATCAAGCGACTGATAAATGATGCAGGAGTATTGTATTATTTTATATTTCAGTGGTTTATATATGTCACTGTAAATTCCTGTAAAGGAATAGGAACTGCCACAGATTTGTAAAAGTCCTATCAGTGATCCATCTACAGAATCAAATTTACCATGAAGCTATTTTATGTGATCAAACAAGACCAAGTAGAATATCTATGTGACATTTTATAGAAAAAGTCACTAGTGTTGATACTCGCTTCAGTTGCATTACATATCACCAAACATGACACCGTTATATAATGAAGGCCACAACAAGCTGAAACCACTATAATTCATAAACAGCTGCAGCAGCCATAATAAAGACTCTTTATTTGCAGTGTTACTGCACTTTACTAAAAACTAACTAAATAAAAATAAGCATTTAAGGCATTGACTGGTTTTAAACTGATTTTTAAAGTGAATGTAGAAGTGGATTTTTTTCCATGCATTGAAAAGCTCTTGTAATGCTAAAATAAACATCAGTTGTGAACCTCATACCAATTACTGCAAGCCTTAAAGTGGGCAGGGACAAAGGTCAGCGTCAGGTTTGAAGTTGGTTGGTAGAATAAATTAGAGAATACCCTGACCCCTGTCAAGGTGCACTCAAGTTTTAGTCTGTGCATTGCTGACTAATTTACTGTAAACATTAGGTTAGATTAGACAAGATAATAAAGCCAGCAGCAGTATTATGTGCACTCAATGCAGCTTGCACACATATAGCTTTTTCATTGTTTTCATTTTATGTATATTTTAAAATGCATATTTTATTAAAATAAACAATAAATACAATTAAAATTCAATGTAACAGACTATATTAATTATCGTCCAACATTAGGTGTTTTTCAAACAGTCACCCTCTCCTGTTTTGACTTACACAATCCAGTATTTCCTTCCAAAACACTGTTTAAATGCAGATTTAAAATTCACCTAACTGCTAAATTTAGCCACTCTCATCTGTATCACCAACAAAAATGACAGTAACTAACATGTATAATCTCACCACTTATATCAACACAATGTTCAGTTCAGCACAAACACATTGTATCGGTTGTCTCAGACTGTTCAGTGCTGCACCTCTGACTTAATACAGCGCTCCTTGAAATCTCCCCGTGCTGAAATGCTGCATGTTACTGAGAGACTGAAGATTAGCATATGACATGACAGATTACATTAAATCATGTCTGCGCTGTACTTTATGACATTAGCCTCTTAGCCCAGGCATACAGATGCATGCAAATGCTCCGCCAAACCCTCTTATTTAAATCTGCTGCATGACATGGCACCTTTGATATGATTATTAGTCATCTAAGCGACTTGACTTCACCCTCATCAGATAGGAAATGTCAGTGAAGGTGAGAAATGATGGCCACTTTGAACATGAACCTTGACAAGCTGCAGTGAAACACAGAATCAGGCGTCTGACTGAGAATGTTATTTAATGTTATCCACACATTCTCCTTCTTTCCTTGTGAAACATTTGGACAAAAAGTATCACTGTGTCCTCAGATATTCTAAGAGAAGAAAGTTGAGAATGTGATTGTTCTTTTCATGCTACCCAGCTCATTAGTAACAGAAGTCAGTCTGCCTCCATCATATCTGCTGCCCAGATGGCTCTCCAATCTGCCCCGTGTAAAGAATGAACCATCATAATCACACATAATCTGCTGTTTAACACATGCCTTTTGCTTCAATTTTTGAAATTATACACTACAGTAAAACATAAATCAAGGTCTTCCTGTTTTAAATCACGAAGTTATCACACAATCAAAAAAAAAAATCTGCATTCTTGATATTTAAACCTCATTCTGATTGTCAGTCATATCCAGTGTTTGCATATAGCAATATCCACAGTGTCCTAGTCTTTGGGGAGGTAGGGATTGTAGATACTTCTCTCCAATTATTCCCAGTGTCATGTGAGAAGCCCCCAACACCGCTCGAGTGTCTTGTCTGTACTCTGTGGTCTTTAATCTTAATTATAAAGCTATCATTACAGCATGAACCCTGGGCTGCCAACAGTGGAGCCCTGGGCTCATCTGCTCTGAATCAATCAAACTAAGTTCTGCACTGGAGGACTTTTTCTCTTTTTCTCAATCAGGTCATTTTGATTCTCCCTGATCTCATTTTCATAATTATGCTTGTCCCTTCTCTAATGGAGTGAAAATGCTCTACCTCCAGCAGCTTTATATGGTCAGGTTTGAATATTTAAACTATGTTGCAAACTTGAACATTTGACCTTGGTGTAGAACTTTAAGACGGTAACTGTTTTCATTTTTCAGTAGTAAGCATCGCTGCAGTGATTAATTTGTAAGATCAGAATTTCTTCCCGGCAGTGCATGTTAACAAAGGCTTGTTAATAGATGACAGTGGGACAAGAGCAAAATAATTTAAGCAGTTTATTGTTTATGAGAAGGTATTAGACAAGGAGTTACATGTCTGCAAAGCGCCCTCATTCACACTCAAATTGTCAGTTTCTGCTGTAAATCAAGGCAGTAAAATAGGATGACAAAAAGAAAGTTGGCAGCAGCCAATGACAAATTCTCCCTATTTCAAGCACAGCTGACATCTTAAAGCTGTGATCAAGTGGAGTGATCAAAGGCGTTCAGTACTCCTCTGAGAAGTACAGTGTGTGTGTGGCGGGGGACAGTGTCAGGAGGTTTACATAAAGTCGAACTGAACTTAAAATCATTTTTGCTTCGAAATCAGCACATCGTGTGTTTGGTCAGATCTTCACAATTCTCACTAAAAACAGAAATACTATGGAAACCGTAGAAAGAGGAAATTACTAAAGCTTAGTTTCAGGAAGCTAAGAACTTGGGCACTGTTTCCATGAATATTGTATTTCTGAACCTTCTTTTGGTAATAAATAAATAAATAAATAAAACCATATAATCATTACATTTTGTGCTTCCTTTAACAGTTAGTGAGTGTATTTGAAATCTCTGCTCAACTTCAACTTCAGAAGAGTTTATTCTACACAGCAGCCTTTGGTGTTACCCCAGATTTCCACTGGATGCAGCTGCGACACGTTCCGTCTCTGATGAATTAGTGGCGTGTCCCAGAGGCGGCGCTCTGTTGCGCTAAAGATATGCGCCAAGTCTATTTTTGTTCTTAACAAAGTAGAAAGTATATACAGATAAAATTTAACCATTTAACCA
>OMLM01010055.1:59517-87912 GCA_900302695.1 Helostoma temminkii | reverse complement strand
TAAAAAAAAAAAAAAAAAAAAAAAAAAAAAATCCGGAGCATAACTACTCTGCTTCTCCGCTTCTGGAAATACGAAGTTAGGCTTTGACTGCGCAATAAACATGTTCATTTTCAAATATTGCATGCAAAAAATACATGCACAAGTAGCATTCAGGTATTACCATATTTTTGTGTTGCCATCGTTGGTTTTCTAATATTTAGTTAATTTTTTTATTGATAAACTTGCATTAGCAAACATAACATTCTAATGGAAGACAGTACTAATGTTTGCTGATTATAGGGCTCTGTAGGTTTTCAGCTGTTTCCAGATGAAATAGTTAGTCAGTTAGAAAATCAGCTTTACTTTCAAAAACATTTTCTGTGCATACAGTTTAACACATAGTGAACTCGTGAACTTTTAGTAATGAAATCCCATATAAATACAACCTTTAAATCACATCATTCATGATTAAAAACGATATAACAGATCAAAGAGTGGATGAATTGAGCTTTTCAACTTTCACCAGGCTCTGCAGGTAGCCCACTGCATTACTTCCCACTGTCCGTACCACCAAATTATAGCACAAAGGAAAAGAGCCTGACAAGTGCACATGTGACAGAAGATTATATTAAGTTCATAGGTCACATTTCTTTAATGCATAAACCCTTCAAAATACCCTTTATTTCTGTCTAGGAGAAAGCCAAAGCCTAATTTTAATGCGATAGAATGAAGGTCTTCATCTGTTAAATATGCAAAGAAGCACATGCTAACATTAACCAGTGCCTACATTATTTATCCTCTTGAAAAGTGTTTTATCAGCACTAGGCCTGCTTTACTTTACTTTTAAATATTCAAATTACAGCAGAACTTAAATATCTACCATGCAAGAAAAGGTCTGTTTCACATTTGATTTTAAAATTAAGCTCTCAATTCTCATATGTTTGGTTAAACATGGTTTGCTTTATTGCAAATTCTGTAGAGCTGCAATTTTTTAAAGGATATGCCAAAAGCTCAGTTATCCATAATAATCAATATTTTTTTTCTCTGGCTCACATAGATTCAAGAAATGATGAGTGTTCAACTTCTGCTCAGATGATTACAGGGACACAAAGACCAAAGAAAAAGTTAAACTTTCAATGGTTTTTAGCATCACAATAGTAACACTGTGATATAATAATGTGAATTCCAAGTTCACTATGTGACGCAAAGTGTACTTCACTGTGTTTCACCAGTGTAGTTCCATTTTGTGCAGATACTTCAAATCCATTTCAGAATGTTTGTTACAGTTGAGAGTGAAGTCGAATATGAATAAAACTACAGTTTCATAAAGTTTGGAACATATTTTTCACTAAACTCATAAGATCAGAAACTAAGAGACTAATCTGAAGCAAATTACTCTGTTTCCATTTGTTAGACTTCGGTGTTTGATTCTTTCCCTGATGTGGATGTTGTTTGCATGGCAGGAGGTTTTAGAGGGAGAGGGAAAAGCTTTTACTGTGGTTTACATTGGCCATGTATCATTAGGCTTACTAAAAACTAAAGAGCTGTTCCTCGCTTCTTAGCACTCAATCTTTCCCCCCGCTTTTTATTCCCTAACACCCATCACAAATTTGGTCTGGTATGTGACTGCTAATTTATCCTTTCAATGTATGATATCCTGTCATCTCCTCATTTGTCCCTGAGTGTTTCTAATCTGAGATAATCCCAGTCAAATCCTTTGATTGTGTGTTTGGACCTGATCCATCTCTAAAGAAGCAATTTAATGGGCTTCATGGCACTTGGTGTAAAGTCATTTATCTAGTGGATTGGATGTGAATGCTTGTTTTAATAAGTGCTCTTCATGAATAGTAGGAGACATGCCATTTAATTAGGTAGAGTGTAGACCTATCCCATCCCCGACAACTACTTCTTCTTATATTTCTTTTTTTTCCCCTTTCATTTGGAGCTGAGTGCTTTGGTAGAGAAGGTGTGGAGCTCCTGAAACCTGTGTGCTCTTATAAACTGGACAATTCACCTGTATAAACATTGACAGTGATCAAAATACTTCTTTGTTACAAACAGAATCTTGTGATAGCATTCAATGTATTAATAAAATATTTAGAACCAGTCACATCACAGATGCAGAGCAGTTTTTAATCAAATATATGGCAGTCATTTAAGGACAGCCCATTTAAAAAATAAGCACAGCAGGGTTGATTCAGTCAGCTAAACACACCACAGCCTGTTGTTCTGGTATCAAAGACCAGATCGCTGGGTATGCGGTTCACAGCGAGGACTTAAAATTGATTTTAATTTTTGAAACACTGAGTTTTTGATGAACTAGGAATAAATAAAAGCATTTTGCATTTCTGGCTGATAACTGTTTATCAGCTGAAATGACAAGTGTTGCTATTATCTGCTATACTGTCCTTAGCTAGTCCTAGCTAATTACCTACTGCTGAATTAAAAGTTGTCTCCAGTGTTTCCAGCTGAATCACTTGAATAATAATAAATAATAGTCTGTAATATAAGTCTTAAATGCACATACATAAATGATCATGTGCTGAATAACCAGGGCTGCAGACCAAGAAACAAATGAGTTGGCCTTAATACTTAATTAGCCTCTTCATTAGTTGGTAATCTACAGAACGTGTGTGAGTAAAGAAACATTGGTTTTATATTACAGGACAGAACTATGTGATAAAATGCAGTATTATATAAAATATCATTCATATAATTGAATTCACATCATTTATTCTTTTATTAAATGTGAATGTTAACTTTGGCCAGACTTTCTAACAGTGAAATTTAACAGTGTATTTCATTTCTTATCATTTGTCTTGTTTTTTTGTAAAAGAAGATTAAATAAAACCTGAAATACTGCAAATGTCTCATATGTTGTGGCCTTCTCCAAACTAAAGGAAATATGTTATTTTATCTTATACATTTTAATTAAATGCCCTTTTCAATTTATTTTGTAGAATTTATTTATTTATAAATCAAATTTCTGTTTAAACCCAATGCAATTATTGGTCATTTTGTCATATTGCTCATAGTTTTAAGACAGAAAACAGATCTAGTAAACATAAGCTCTTGAAGGACAAACAAATGCTGCAGCTGTTGTGAATATATGCACTTGTATACAATATACAGAAAGATGTGTGGGGAAATTCCAACACTTGTCATTTCCCAGCAGTGAGCATACACAGCAGTTTGTCGCAACACAGTGTTTTTTCTTCCTTCACATGTTCCTCTTCCTTCATTATGAAATCTGGCCAACTTCATACCACATTCCATAAAACAAAACAATGCATGTGTCTGGAAACGAGAAACACTACCTCTGTGGCCTGTTACAGTCATCAGTTTTTCACCCACAACATCTATTTTTAGGTCGTCCTTATAGAGAATGCAAAGAGCTTACGGCAAAGCTTTTCTTTTCTTTTTTTCCTTTTTTTTTTTTTTTTTTTTGACTTCCTGTCCTGACGTGCCACAGTTTGCAGCTATGATTGGTTGCTCACTTTCACAACTTCCTCAAAAACAAAAACACAGAACGATCAGCTGAGCGAGTGCAGCAGAAGTAACTGCAGATATAAAGCAGTAAATTACTTTGTTGATGCTTTAATTTGTCTCGATTTGTTTGCATAACCCCAGCGACAGGCAACAGAGGAATGTGAACAGGAAGTGGAGGAAACTCCTGGCACCTGGAAGTACTCAGAAGTGGGTTGGAGAAGTTTTTTTTAGCCACAGCAAAGAGTGAAACATGGACAATGAATACAAACCACTGTCTTCAGCTGAATCTTTCAGAAGTTTATTCATGGGTATGTATGTTGTCCTAAAGTGCTTCTTGACATTTAAAGGGGATTGTGAAAATAGAGTAAATTAGGCTTGTTTAAATTGATTTGTTGGTAGACAGACTGCAGAGATCCACTCACTGTTGTTATAAACTGTAGAAAATCCACTTTATTTGCAACTCATAGTGTAACCTGAGCCTGTACTGTATGTGTCTGATGACTCAGAAATCCGCCTACTGAAAGTTGAACTAAAACACTCACACTTTCTGACAGTTTGGGTTAAAACATTAGAAAGCACTCAAGCTGAAAGAGCAGGAAATATTACCACTTTTAATCCAACAAGGAAAAAAGAATACAAACATAAAATATAACAAAGAATAACAAAGGCGTATGCAGCACGACGCTTCTTTTATGTTAACTTGCTACAAATCATTGTTGTATAACATGACACATAATACAAATGGTACATTTTTACTAAAACATTTTAACATCTATTTCTATAAATAACATGTTTTAAATTTGATAACATTTGCCTAGGATTTACCTGCCTTGCCTCTATATGCCAAAATATTTGCCAGGGCATTTGGACATGTATAAATGCTAAATAGTACTACATATTAGAGACATTTAGCTATTTAATCAATTGATAACCACCTTAAATGTCATATTGACATTCACCAATAAGCCATTTTAATCATAAAAATCTAGGTAAGCATGCTGTTAAATATCAGAGTAACGTGGTTCAAAGCTTACAGTGGTGCTACATGTAATGTACAGTACTGTATGCACAGCAGGGATGTTGCAAGTCTCCTGTCCACTGATGAAGACGATTGAAAAGATCCCTCCCTCTTTTTTATAATTTTTCTAAGTCTGTCTCTCACAAGTCACCCAGTTGTATAGACATAGGTCATTATTGAAAACTGCGTGTTTCATTGGTGGGCATTTAGCGGGTGATCTGCTAAGAAAAATAGTGGGATTGACTAGAGCTGCAAACAGAGAGAAAATTTGGATTGCAATCGTATTTAATTAGGATTTTGAGTGTTTCACTCGTCCCTGTGATGGAGAGTTTACAGAAAGACCAGCAAACCTCAACATGCAAAGCTCAGTACCAGACTGACACAATAATTGCGTTTATCTATAAATATAATTTGGACGGACCTGACCTGCAATTTATCATAATTAATCACGAGTTTCATAGCCACTCACTTTAAAACTTGTGCAGGTGGTAAGATGGGTGATATAAGTTTATCTGTAATAAGATCACTGTCATTCAGTGTTCATAATATTTCTTGTACCTCTCTGTCCTCGTCCTCTGCTTAAGAAACTCTTAAGCCTCTTAAAAGTCCTCCTCCCTGCTCATAACAGTTTTTACCTTAAGAACCTCTTTTAAGGGCTGGTCTGTGTCATTTTTGTCTTTACTAGGATTTAGTCTTAACGTTCAGGGGAATTTCTTTGAAAGCATCATAAATCTAAGAATTTACTTACTTTACTGTATCACTGGGAGCAACTTTTAGGTTTAGGAAGCTTTGTGAATACAGACCTTGCTGCCCTGTAAGATTTTGATTATTTTCTGTTTTATTTTTGTTTTAAAACAGAATATCTCCATTTTTGTAGCGTTTTCTTTTTGGACAAAGATAAGTCGCCCCAAAAAATCAGGATTTAAAACAGTATCTTTCAATCACCTGAATATTTTTGCTCAGTTACCACTGATTCCCTACTGTGAGATGCTTATAAGGGTCCACACATGAATTCACTTTATGTGAAGTGAATATCCTTATTTGTTTGTCCCTTCCTGCTTTCATGTCAGTTAAAACATCAATAGAAATGACATGAATAAACAGAAATTGACAGGTATTTCATGTATTTTTAGGCCTTGAGGGAGTCATGGAAAAGGTGCACCAGTCAGACGTGTCATATTCAGTACGATCACTTCATGTCATCTCTGTAATTTACATACAGAAAAAAAGCTAAATAGAAAAATAATAGTTGCCTTGGCATTATTCAATAAAATGCTAATCCATTCTGTCATCTAGAGCTGCTCTAGGCCCGCACTTCAAAATCATGACTGTTGTGGTGTTAGTTTACCAACCCCCCAACCCCGCCTCCTATTGTAGCCAGATGGCTGTCACACAGGCAGTTTCTCACCCAGACCATGCTGATTTCCCATCATTCTTTTGTTAATGAGGTCATTAGCAATGCAACGGACAGTTAAATTATCCCAATCTGGCATTTTCCTTGTTGATTGACTATATACTGTATTAAAGAGTGTTTCTAACTTATTCTAATGAATGGAGCTAGTGGATTTTTCTTACTATTCACGTCAGTGTTCCTGTGCTGCGTTGACTTAAAACATCAGTGACATATGCACTACAGTCATTTTCTGTCAACTAATATAAACAGAGCTCTTGACATAGTTGATATTAACACATACCTCTGTGATAACAAGAGATCAGCATCTCCAAATGACAAACTTTGTTTAAGTACATCATCAGCCTGTATGGAAACAACACAGCCTGGAGCAGCTACTGCTGCTGCTACACAGAGGAAGTTTTGTTAGCCAGTTAGTCGAGCACTCACCTTCATGTGAAACGCTGCTGAACACTGACACCGTTGACAGTTAATTATGGAAGTCACAGATCAGGCAGACGTGTCAGCTCAGTTACGATTGACATGCTGCATGTTTACATCTCTGTTGTAATGTTGTTTTCTAGTCATTTTCTCAGCAGCAGTGCATCCGTTATTTAGCTCCAGTAGCGCCTCTGGGCTTGCCATAATGATCGTAAAAGCAGTACAGATTCAGGGGAATGAATTGTTAAAAAGGACTCTGTATAATTGGTGAACCTGCCATCACAGTAACTTTGGAAATATTTTCGGTCAGGCTGTTGAAACACGCAGACTGCCTGTTAGCTCGACTGTCACACTCTATAGGTATGACCCTGCACGGCTCCATTATTTTGTGCAAACTCCACTACACACACACACACAGTTATTCTGACAATGAGTGAAAACCAACTAAAGCTGATACACTGTTACACGGGGGAGACTAAAAGGAAGCAAACATATGAATTTTGACACACAGTTGTATTTGGAGAGTGCCTTACTGGAATGATTTCCATTAGTAGGCCAGGTGGTTGGTGTCAGTAACAGGGTTGTAAAGAAAGTGGCAGCCAGACACCATACATTTATCCAAAACTGCCTGATTTCTGACTTACACATAGTGAGTGTTGGGTGGGAAAAAAGTTTATCCAGTTTCTCTATTTAACAGCTTGTCCCACAGACATTAATGCAAGTAGAGATATATGCCTGGTCAGTAACAAAATCTGCTTACACAGATTCTGATTAAAACTCCATCCTTTGATTAAAAGATTTTTCATCTGAAGAGAAATTTTCACCTAAAGCGATCCAGTTCATAGAGAGCCCCAAAAGAGACAGGAACGTCTGAGGCAGCAGTTTATCTCCCAACCATGCGAGTGCACACATCACAGCTAGTCCTCACTGCTGTCTCCCAGTGTTTCTATGGGATGAAACCAACAAACCTGGCTCCAAGCTACTGTCCAGTATTTAGCTTCAAAGCTCCTCTCTGGAGATCATCACTGCCGAACATGTTGGTGAAGTTTGCTTTTAATCACAGATACGAGTTGCAGAACAATGGATCATGAAACAATGGATGGATGTTGTGGTTAACCCCAGCCCTGGGCTACAACCACCTATCCAGCAGCTAGCACATGATGTATTCTGCTGTTCATTTTTTATGTCCTCTCCCCAGCTGCACCAGGACAGATCATTTTACTCTGAGATATTAGGCTTCATTTTAAAGTCACAAGTCCAAAGCCGCTGTTGTTGTGAAGGCAACAAAAAAGTTGTCATTAACAATTCATTCCTGAATAACCTTGTTTCCAAAGACAGTCAGTCTGAGTTCAGTATGTTTTACAGTGTCTGTTCAAATTTTACTTTTAAATAATGTAATATTCACTAAAACAAAATGCTGGCATCATAAAATGACCTATTTGGCCTTTCTTCTTACAGCCTTATATGCTTCTGGTGACATGATTACAGTGTAATGTGCATATTGCATTATATGTGCTGGGACATTGTTACATGTACTAAAAATGTGGTATGCTAATGGTTTGGTATCAGTGATGCACTGTGGCCAAAAATAATCTATGCAGCTTCAAGCTTTGTTAGTAGTTGTCAGACTCGGCTGAGCTGACATGGTTTTGTTGTTTTGTTGTTCATATTCTTGCATCACATACAGTAGTACAGTACAGTACATCGTTTTGTCGTTTTGTCATCATAAAATAATGGCATTGTGCATCATAAAAATATTTCTTTGACTTGTCAGTGGAACTTTTGTAGTCTGATAGGAACGGATGGAATTTTTTTACATTTATTTGTTGATTTTAGTTTTGTTACAGCGTTGAACATTTGTGGATTATTTGTGTAGAACTGTGTAGTTATAACTGCTCTTACTGAATAAATACAGTAAGCATCATTGTGTGAACAGGTCAAACCTCGTCTGCATGCAGTATAAAAGCAAAGCTCCAGCGAGTTAAAAAAAAACCCAATCAGATGCTCTCCCTTAAATCAACCAGGCTCTTGAGATTATAGGACTCAGATTGAGCCATTTATGATCGCTGTATGGATTATACAAGAGGACACCATTTGCTTTTATCATCTCTTCATTCAGTCAGATTATGTATTTTCATGTATTTTCTATATTGCCTCTGGCTTATAGAGATATGTAGGGAATCCCAATGTAAGCCATGAGGCGATTTGAAAAAGGCCTGTCATTTCAGTCTTCAAACAGTTCCTAAATGCTTGTTAATGGATAACCAGTGAAAATTTAAGACATGTAGTTCTTAGAAAATGTGCAGTTTGTGTCCTGTGGTTTCTGATTAATGAAAATTCAGTCTGATAACGCTCTGACATTTGGGCAGCCAATGTGTAAAATTAACTTGTCAAGGTTTAATTATTGTTTCAAAAATAGTTATCACCAAACACAATATTTTGAGAAAAAACTTTTTTCCTACTGAGATTTAAGTTATTTCTGCAGATAACAGTTCAAAAAACACAATTTTATTTTTATTTATATTATTTATTTATATTTATTTATAACAGTGGCTATGGAGTGGTTATCAAAGAAAGAAATGGACCTAATGATGAGCAGGATTTTGAGTGAAAATAATAAAGAGCCAGAATAATTATCTGCACTGTTGTGGTGCCTTCATGGTCTTCTCGGGAATGACAAACTGCAACAATTACTTATAAAGCAAATATCCACTATGCTATGCTCCCACTGGGAACAAAAATGGTCTAATGCTCGAGAAAACAGTTCAATTTGTGGGGAATGTTGTAATTGGAAATAAGTTGCACTATAGTACATGGGAGGATTAGCTTTTGATGCAATGTGAAATCAGTGCTAAACCATCCGTAACCCCATCTTCTCCTCTTCTTCAACAGAGACATCAGAGTGTTTTATATGCAGGGATGCTGAACTTCAAGCCAGTGACCCACTGAGGAATTTCTGTGACTGCAAGAATTTGCTTGCCCATCACGCATGTCTCTCCACATGGATCCAGAGGGTAAAAACACTTTGCATTTAGGAAACCTTGGTATTTCAAATTTCAACCTTTTCTTTTTTCGTATGTGAAGGCCAAAATGTCTGTGTTGGATTTCTAACAGTGAATAAATGTGTTTTCCATGTTAGCATTCCTTATTGAGACAAAACTTTGCCTCCAGGTAATGAGCTACCTTTCAAATGGCAATACCAATTAGTTTTAATGAGGGTTGCTAACAATGATAACACGTCATCGTTATACAGTTGAAACACAGAGGTTGAAACAGTGAGGAGTACATCGTAATGGACTGGCAGAAACCCAGGAAGCTATCATGCACCAGACACCTGTCACCTACTGCAAAATAGCTCATTAACATCTGTAGTACTCCTTGAACCAGCAGTACTTTTGCATTTACTGCTGTAGTGTTTTTTCCTTTGCATCTCCCAAAAGACCACTTTACAGTCCTCTCTGTTAATGAAATGTACTTTTCTGTAGTTTGCATACATTTCTCTGTCTGTTCAGTCATGGTGCTTATTGCTGCTCACGCTAATTATTCTTCCACCATTAATTCCCTGCAAACTGCTGCTGCCAGAATAGTAAAAATATATAATTACCTCAGTGTACCAATGTGTTTTTCCCCTCAAAACAAGCTAAAAGGTGCAGGTGAAGAGGGAAAATGTAAATGTATCTACAGTACAAATTCTAATTTCTCAGCTGCAGTTGTACATGTGACAAACCTCTGCATGTATTCAAGATTCTAAGAACCTTATTAATCCCAGAGGGAAATTGTTTAGCCTCATCACCATGTGACATAAAAATACACTTTAGCATGGACAGATACTAATACGCTGTTCATTTTTAGATAATGTTATTACTTTGACTGTCATAAAGACACCGCAACAGTCAACTAATGAAACAGGCAGTGTAGCATACAGTATACTGAATGTTAAAGCTGCACTGATCAATTTCTTTTATAAACATAGTGGATCAAAGTCTATATGTAATGTGTAAAGCGTGGGTGAGTGCTCACCTTCCACAACAAGCAGTGTGTTCACTCTCGCATTAGCCCTGCTCCTGTTCACGTTGGGATCCTCTACAGAGGAAGAAAGCAGGCAAGCTGAATGTTGCAGTTCTGTGTTAAAACATGAACACATGAACTAAATTCTGCTCGCTTTTATGCTATTTCCCTCTTTATAAATATGTTGGTTATCAAATTATTTGTGTGTTTTTTGAATGAGGCAGAAAAGGGAGGGTTTGGGTCAGGGGTTCCTGTGACTAATGAGCCAATCACCAACAAGCAGCTTCAGTGAACTTCTGCATAAGGCACACACGAGTCCTACAACCGTTCAGCAGCTAAAGACACAGATGTTTTTCCAGGATTTGGTGGAAACCAAAACACAACTAAAAGGATAATGAATAATAAATGAATGTGATGACATTTGCCAGGTTGTCAGAAACATAACTCCAAATACAGCAGACATCTGCTAACATTCCATGTAAACCTTTTAAGCCTGTAAAAAGTTAAATGTGTGCCTTAAAGCTTATTTTGGATTTCTGTCCCCAAATGTGGAGAAAATGATTAATGCAGCATATGTCTCTAAACCTATTACTCCTAAAAATGTAATAATATAAATACTGCCCCCATACTCCAACTGCAACTCTCACAGCACTTTGTTAAGAGTAGAGAAAGATTGTGACTCAAAAAAAAACAAAACTAAAAATCCTCACTGGTTACTGGTATCAGATAGTTTACTAGTTAAAGGGTATTCCAACGGTTCTGTTCAGTAGCAACTGGACTTGTTTTTAGTTCTGAAGACATTTCACCTTCCATCCAAAAGGCTTCATCAGTTCTGACTGACTGGATGGAGTAGCAGGCCTATCAACCCTGTGGAGTCAGCAACACTTGATGGTCACCTGTGGGTTGTTGATCCACCTGGCTTTCATATGGGTCACTGTGACCTGAGGCCAGGTGTGAACGACTATATATGAAGAACGTAAACATATTGACATGTGGCCACCAGACCTGGGCCTTCCACAATAGACAAGGAAGAAAAGAACAGACAGAACAACATTGTCATTTTGTATGTTGCTGGGGTGTCTGAAAAGTTCAGGAAGATCTTCAACAAACGCAGCATTCCTTTTTTTTAAAACCCAGCAACACATTAAGCCGGAAACTGGTCCACCTCAAGGACAAAACACCCAGACACAAACTTGACCGTTATGTAAACGTTAATTCGATCAACTGCAATTCGATCAACTTTACAGTAGTAAGATACTCAATTGCTCAAGTGCCACTTTGACTAGAGTACCAATGAGCAGATAAACTAAAGATTGTAAACTAAAACCCAGTCTGTGTCATTCATGCACTCTTGGACTAAACAGCATATACACTGATAGTTTTTTAGGATGCTTGCCTCCATCTGTAAATCACTATACTGTTCTGTAACTTTTAACTGTGTTAAAACACAATGTGTGTTAATCAAAGATTAAATGTGTCTATTGTTCAGATGTTGTTGTCCACTGCTAGGAGCTTTGGGTCTCTTTGGATACTCTACAAGTGGTAGACAACATGATACTGTAGACATTTCATCTGCACCACCCAGCTGTCAGAGTGAAGAGCCACTTCCATTAAGTGTGTGTCTTCCCACTATACAATTATATATAGACACACACGCGCTGGCTCATGAAGAAGGTGCACACACACAAACACATACACTGAACGCTGCTCTCTGTTGAGAGCGTGTGCCGATGTCACAAGACTGCTTTAGTTTTTTGTGTGAGAGAGAAGCAGACACAAAGAGAGAGGGGGAGAGTGTGCAACCTTTTAGAGTGCTCAGGGTAGGGAGCCCCTTTCCCTTTTACAGAACAGAAATCAGCAATTGACCTGTCACTTTTGCTCTGATAGCCATCTCTGGAAAGCAGGTCATGCACATATGTCTAAAGTGCCTCTTAACCGCACTTTATGAAGCCAGAAAATGTAATCCAATAATGATTTGACTTGCAACAGAGAGAGCCAGCCAGCTGGGAGCGATAGCATGCACAATTACCACTCCTAAAAGCAGCTTGAACAAAAAAAAAAAAGGCAAAGTCCACATCCTTATTTAATTTCACCCACAACAGTATGACACAGATGTTGTCGCTAAACAGTGGGCAGGGCTCAATTCAAACACAACAAAACGGCATTTGCATTAATTTCCACAACTGTTGATACATACTTCAGCATGTTTGCAGCAGAGGGCTATCTGAATGAGTATCATCTGCACTGAAGCAAGCCATACGCTATCTTTTTTTAGACTGCCTTATTTTTACCCCCACCAACTTCCACCCTCTGGCCCACCATCCCCATTCAGGTTCCCAAAGACAAATAGCATGGCACAAAACTAATTAGTAACCAGGAACTAGTTAGGAGATGCCCTTTGAAAAACATGTCCTGAGGCAGGATTTAAATATAGGGACAGAGTCAGTGACTGAATGTGCCTAGGAGATCCCAGCCTCCAGGCACAGCAGCACTTTGACCCCTGACCCTCATTATAGGGAGTGCATTCCTAGAGGGGTGAAACCCCTCACAGCTCAAAGTACAAGGGCATGGGAGGACTGTGTGGTTCTACAGCACCAGCTGAGTGTGGCCTGGTGTGTCTCACTGCCCAACCCAACAACTACTGTAGCTTGAGAAAATACAGAGCAAGGACGCAGGCTTTCGGAAAGTAATGGCATACAGTCACTGTCCAGACGCATAAATACATTTTTTCAGTTTATACATCAGGTTTCACTCTACTCATGTTAATGGAAATGGTATTCCTGCAAAAAAAATATTCAGGGTTTGCAAACTTATCCTTTTGAAATCGTATACATATTAGTTAGAAGCTAAAATGAATGACAAGAGCAGCTATGAAAACACAACAGTTTGCTAGCTAAATACAGCATTAATTCCGTAGAGTAAAACATTGACCAAAGTGTCAGCAGATGAGAAACATAATGGGAAGATGAGTTTAAATGTTCACATGTGCTGAATGTGTTGCTCATCTGTGATATATATGTATGCATATTTATGTGCATTTGTGTCTGTATTCAAACCCTTTAGATTGACTGTGTGTACCTATACAACTCTTTAATTGCAAGTGGTGTGAACAGGGAATAAAGCTTCCCTTACACACACACACACGCGCGCGCGCGCACGCTTTCTCTGCTTCACATGAACTGGTAAGACCTCAGCTGCAGGTCGTTAGTAAAGTAAAATTAAATATTTTAAGAATAACAAAAATTTACAAGAGAATCTGAGTAAATATGAGTAAAGTTTGTCAATTTAAAATTTATTTTACCCATTCTGCAATATGACGGGTCCACCACTATTATCTCAAAGTCAAGATACCAATTTCACATGTGTACTAGCTGTCGAGCTTTGTGGTTACATCATGTGTGTCTAATAGTTTTTTCTATACAGCACTTGCAGCATGCTACAAAAAACAACCATGCCGTTAACTGGACAATCAGCAGTGGAAGTTCAAGTGGCTCCTGATAGGAGAAACAGGGAAATACCCTGTATGTTTAAATACAGAAGGCCTTGAAGAGGCATCAAGTTGGTGACTTGATGGATGTGGTTATTTAGCTGTAAGCTGAATGCGTATAGCATGTCAAGAGCAGTTCAGTAACTATAACAATCATTACGCTGAACTGTCAGTCAAAAATAGATGCATGTCACGAGACAGGATCTCTTCACTGGTTGTTAGGCTCAGGTTCTGGCCCTCCATTCAGTCCTGAATTGAGCAACTTGAGTAGCTAAAGCATGTAGAGTTTCTGTTTTGCAAGCTACTTAGAGATTTCACTCGGCCATGAGTAGTTGTGTTCTGAAACGTTAACAAGAGACCTGAATAACTTTACAAGTATTTGTCTCAGTAATGTCTCAGTAGTACAGGGCCATAATTACTTACATACACTCACTGCTACCGAAAGTGTCATAAGAGGTAGTGGTGCTAAGACTTTACAGCATGGGTTTAGAAATTGTTCCACAACTAACCCACATTTCATATAATTTTTGGCACACATGCCCACTTTAGAAAATGATGGTTTGATGGGAATGCTGTGAGATGTAATTATGATTATGAAGGTATTATTCTGTTCAGACAAGCAGCAGCCAATGTGATTGAATACCAAAGCCAGCTCTAAGCAGTAGCTTCCATAATGGTGGGCTCTGCATTCCCCATGCCCTGTCACACTGCATTAAACATAAAATAACATAAAACCTTATGATATTCACAGAAAAGCCAGTTACACTACAGGAGCCAATTTTACACTGTAACTGCAACTATTTCTTTATACAAATGCTTTAAATTCTAATGAGTCAGAAATATAAAATGTACCCAGTTTGGTAACTTAAATAGGTCAAAAAAGTGCACAATCCAAACCTGGACTACATAGTAGTACTAGTAGGGGTGTAATGACTTACCAAATCAGATCATACCTCTGGTTTTATATTGTTTTTGTTTTTAAGGGTTGTGGGGCTTTCAAAACATGGATGACCTACACTCTTTACTGTCCCTGAAAACCTCACAACTCATTATGCCTTCTACTGTATATAAACACAGTCTTACTTTAACCTACAGCCTGTCCACAAAAGCTAGTGGCTGCTGAAATGTCAATGATTTATTAGATAATGTATTGAATTTGCAGGTGTCAGGGACATGGTGTGGATCAGCTGGCAGGGCAGTCATCTACGAAACCTCAAGGTTGATGGTTCAACTTCAGCTCAACTTTCCCAATTTCTGACCACATGTCAAAGTGTCCCTGACAAAGACATGGAACCCTGGACCTTGGCATCCCCAAGGGGAAGCCTGTTCACAAAGAATTTTACCAAGGGGATTAATAAAGTATCAATTATTATTAATATATAGGGGAGTTGACTTCAAGAGATGTTGGATGTCTGCACCCCTTGACAGGATTCTGTCATTCTGAACTGCAACACAAAACATGAAAGCGAGAACATTTGTGTTCATTGTCTCATCTTCGGTCTCTGTTTCAGAACTGTTACATGCCTAATAGCGAGGTATGGGAATCATGAACTGGCTCCAGATTGTTCCATCCACTCGACTCCTCCAAGATTATCAATTCATCTTATCGATGCCAGTGTACTTTTCCGACAGACAACATTGTAAAAACCCATGAGTAACAGTGGAGAGGTAGTGTAAGTGGTCCAGATGATTTGCATAAAACCTGTGGGGGAAGTGAGAGTGGAATAAGAAACTTCGAGACATAAATAAGTGCTGCTAGCGATACTACAAATGACCCCTGCTAATGCAACCTTAGACATTAACAAGCAAGAGACAACACTTGCGTCAAAATGAAACTGTACGTAAATCATCTTGACTGACAATTTAATGATTAAAAACGAGTGTGTTAACCTCCAACCTTGAGTGGGTCCTTTAGACCAGGCCTTAGCTGACAGCCATCATTGGCTGAAGTGTGTGAGAGTATCACTGCATACAAAGTTAGACTTAATTCTATGGAGTCAATGCTCAAAGCTCATTGCGTGTTCTCTGATGAACACCGCTGTCAGCATGAGACATGGTCTAGGCAGCTGGGACATGATGAATGTTTACATCTTGCCGTTGGAGAGTTTGTTTTATACCAACTAACTTTATGTGGATGACAGAGGGGGAGTGTCAAGGGAGAGTGAAAAACTAAGCACTGACAAGAAAAAGAACAAAAGAATTGACTTAGCTATTCATAAGATGACAGTATTGTGTTCTATCATTTTTCATCATTGCCATTTATTGTCTGCTGCGAATAATACACAGGAAGAGGAACATGTTAAATTACAAGAAGAGTAAAGAAAGTAATGTTTAAGTCAAGGCTGATGCCTTCATTGTCATCCACAAGGTGAGGGGAGGCGAGGAAGGCGAGGTATACAGTTTATTAATTCAATAATTGGATTGGATCAGTATCGGCAGTACAGATGCATACACATCTGCCGCAAAATGTTAATTGTTGACTGAACGTCTGCCTCATGACAGTGATTACATGTCAGTGAACACATCAGCTGTGAATGTAGTATAGTCAAATCAGTATTTGACTGTATCCACCATACACAATACTAAATATTACTCTACAGCTAAGAAATAAAGAAGAAAACCATTAGACAGAACTGATAATGATATTGGTATGAATTACATTTTATCAATTCCCATCTCTACCTATGATTAGCAGTAAATTTTGCACAAACCAACTTTCAGATTACGTTATATCTTTACGTGTGCATCCATCATCATCTAATGATACATGACCGTGAAGACCTCTAACAATGCTAATATTTGCATGTGTATTGTGTGTAAGTTCTAATATGCATCTGTCCAAAAAGTGACAGTTAATGTTTCCTCGTGGTTTAACACATCTGTACATAAAGTGACAGTTAATGTTTCCTTGTGGTTTCACACAAATGGAGATAGAGATCATTGACTGGGATAAAGATAAGAAAGAAGCATTAATGAGATTAATGAGAAACGTGCATTAACCTCAAACTGACTAATGGCAGGATAGATGATGCATAATATATACTGAAGGAATAGGAGGAGGACACATACGAGAGGGAGACCACATAAAGAGATGCATAAAATTCACCTACAATACCAACAATGCTTATAAACTCGTGTCAGCTCATAGTTGTGTTAATCATTCTCTGATTTCCTCTCTCATTATGTAATTCTTACTGGACACAGACATGTAACAAGGTTAGTTTCACTTGTCTTCAGCTGCCAATGATCATAACCGTCGCTAAAGTTCTCTACTGGCAGGTACTGACATGTTGAAGGTAGTGCTAACATCTCTATTTGACTTTCCCTAAACCAAGTCAAGTGTGTCTGTTCCATCACCATAACCACATGTTTATTATTGCAACTATGATGCCCATAGTGTGGTATGCCTGCAGCAATAGAGGCGCTATTTCAGGAGACGCTCCTATGGGTCATGTCAGAGGGTAGAAACAAACAACCTATAGGTTGGAGGACACCATTTTTCCAAGTTACCATATCACCCTTGCACTACAAAAACATGTTAGAGTATATATTATGTTAGATGCATTCTGAATGCAGGTTGTGTATGATAGGTAGTGAGGTCAAAATGTTTTCTTACTTAATGAGGAAAGAATACAAAGTGCAAGTAAGAACTGCACTCTATACATTCATGTCCTCTATAATCCTCTCACAATAGCATTGCTCTGTCACTCAGCATGAGCAGAGGGGAGAGGAAGGGTCCGCCCACACGTCCATCTGCTTCTACTACTGTATGTGCACTTACCTACACACCCACACATAAACCCACACACACACACACACACACACACGCACACACACACACACACACACACACACACACATGCAAAACAAAACAAAAAAACAGATTGCATTTATCATTGTTGCTTTTTAATACACATCTCATTTTATTTTTAACTTGTGTTATTGAGGTTTACTATGTTCATTTGGTTGTTCATGTTCATTCTAAATTCATTATCTTAATATTATCTTTTTATTTTGTGTTTGTTAGTCTCATTGTTTTATGTTTTGTTACCCTCGCTTGGTGTCTTGCTCTTACCTTCTTAATCAGCTGTAAAGCACTTTGAATTGCATTTACCCGTACAAAAGATGCTATATGAAGTTTTGTTTTGATTTGTGAAAGTTTTATTTTCTGCCTTGTCCCATCAGGGCTGTGCCTACAGCTGAACCTGACCTCTGTCTTGTTTTGCAGATGCTAAGTGTATTTTTCTACCTGTCCAACAGATGACCTCAGTGTGTTGCTAGAGTTATTTTTGACATCTCATCAAGCAGTTAAGCAACATATATCCTGCACATGTTATGTTTATGTTCAATAATTGGTTGTGACTAGTTCATTTCTGCTGCCACTTTCTGTGAAGGTGTCTGCACCTGGTATCACCTGTTCTTCTAGAGCCCTAGAGTAACAATACTGCTTTGGCCAACGTTCATCTCCAGAAACATCCCATGGGCTAACATGAGCCAAATTAATGATCAAAGACAATGTCTCTCTTCTGACTCTGACCTGACTCTTCAGCAGCTGAGACCGTCCTTTAGTGGAAATGTACTTTCTGTTCAAGCTCCCAAAAAAGAACTGCATTTTGAAGGATCATGGAAAATGGATTTTATATTAGCCTACAGTTTTCTTTAGCTTTACATCTATTTGCTCAGCCAGGAAACTGACAATGCTAATGAATCCTAAACCTCATGGCTGAATACACCACCAAACAATCAAGTTTAAAGATGGTGGGTAGTGGAGTTAGGGCAAAATACTATATTTTTATTGTTTTACAGTAGCACTGAAGCGCAAGATAGATTTCTGTCAGTTTGCCAGAGGTCATCAATGGCTGATTTCCTCTGTTATTACAACCGATACTTGCAGTTGAAGTATGAAGGACTTTCCTCTCACACCATTATACAGTTGTCAGCTTGAACAAAATGATATCAACATACTGTATACTGGTCTGACTGTCATAAAACCTAAAGAATACATTCTTTCCTTCAGTGCCATATTGAGTCTAAGCTGTCAGCTTTGTACAAAAAGAAATTTAAATGCAGTAGCTTGTTTTAAATGACTTTTGGTGTGAATATTTATGGACCACAAAGGATAAATTAAAAAAACAGCTACATTTTGCAGAAGTGATTCTGACTTCCCAACACACGCTATTAGTAAAACTATTCCTTACATCCCATGTCCACATGTGTAAAACACTATATTAAGCAGATAGCACAGGAAACAATGGTAATGGAAAATGCAGATATTATACAATACTGGATTAGACCTAAACACACTTAGATATATTTAAATGTCTCTAGCAAAAACCCAATTAACCCAATTTAAAAAGAGGCAGATTACATCACTAAAGAAAAACACAAATTACAGAGGCTGTTTCATGGGTTTAAAACGTACCTTTACAGTAGGGAAGCCCTGCTGATTGCGGTCCTTCACTGACCCTCTGCTGCCTTCAGTCAAGTAGCGAGCTCGGTGCTGAGTCTCAGGCTGGACCAGGATCTTCAGCTCCTTCCCCTCACTCTTCTGGGGATATTGCATTGAAAGAGTTCCACTTTTTTGGTTGGTTGTCTGTGGATCATCAGAGCTACAACAAAGACAAGTTTGACAGAGACATCAGCACATCAATTCAACCACTTTCCATTCTACCATCAATTTTTATATTCTACTGTAGAAAATCTGGCCTTGTGGTGTATTAGAAAGTATGTTCTCAACACATTTTGACTGACTACAACCTATCCTCATTCTTTTATACGAAAGGATACTCCCCGCTGCATTCGGCAGCACCTGATGTTCAGGAAAGTACTAGTTAAGGAAAGAAGCCACACGAGACCTATCAACGTTAAATATCTGTGTATACAGTATGTAGCAGTAAAACTGCTCTCACTGCAGCAGCAGTGAAAATGGTCATAAGTTTCCATGGTGCACTCAACAATGCAGCGTTAAGAGGCCCTACATCGCCCAGGCATACTCTGCCCGCTGCTCTTAAAGCGTTCAGAGTTATCTGTTTATTTAATCTGCTCTGCTTATCCTAGGTCTTTGAAAGAGGCTCTGTGATTCACTGTGGCTGACCATTGTTTGTACTTCAGTATCCTGCCCCTCCCTCCTCTCTGATCTACCGGCTCTTCTTCAGTCGAAGTGTGGTGGGAAATTCAGAGCCAGAGAAGACCTTTCGAAGATCTGTTAGTGTCATTTCCTAATGATACCTACTCTCACAATCAGGATGAGTGATCTTCAAGACAACAGTAAGACTGAGTGACCTTTGAGCAAAGTGTTACAACTACCAATGAGAGAATATCAAATTCTATTCTCCAACAACATTAACGAAAACTTAAATAAACTAGTCAAATAAAATAACAAATTCAGAATGACGTGAAAATGAAGTGAAACACATTTCTCATATCTGATTAAACACAAATGGGAGATTTTAGAGCAAAGTGTAACATGGGTAGAGCTGAAACTAATTATTATTTTTATTACTGATTACTGATTCTGGTAATTATTTCCTTGGAGAATTTATCAGTCTTTAAGGTTTAATTTGTTTGTCTGTAGAACAGTTTATATCAAAAAGATATTCAATTGAAAACAAAAGCAACATATGTTCACATTTGAACAGCTGGAACTACAGTGGTAGTTTGCTTGG
Source organism: Helostoma temminkii (assembly GCA_900302695.1). Classification (NCBI taxonomy): domain Eukaryota; kingdom Metazoa; phylum Chordata; class Actinopteri; order Anabantiformes; family Helostomatidae; genus Helostoma; species Helostoma temminkii. Next base: position 67,435 of record OMLM01010055.1, on the reverse strand, counting down.
AAAAGCATCTATAAAAATAGTGGATGATTAATTTTACTGTCTTTTGACTAACTGTTGCAGCTCTAGAACATCTTTTGGAAGAATGGCTTTCATTCCTCCAGCAGAGCTTCAAAGACTTGCTGGTCTTCCTTAAACGCTTCACCCATATGTGCAGAAACATTACTCTGTTTATCCCTCTCATCCTCTGACAGCTTGAGACACAGATGGGGCATGCCATGGACATGTAACAAGCTGATCTAAGTTATAATATTTAAAAGTAACTACATGTAAGAGTTACACAAACCTTCCTTTTGGTGCTGTCTTGGTGTCTGGGCCTAGCTGTGACAGGACAAAATGTGGGCCTTTGGCACTGTCTGCATCAAACATGTCCATACTGGCTTCCTCTGCAGGCACAGACTTAGGACCAGGCCTCTGGCGAGGGGTACGTTTGCGGGACTTTCGTGGCACCTCTGTGTTATCATTGTAAGAGACAGTGCTCATGATACTGAAGTTGGAGACGGTGTCATCAATCCAGATGCTGTTACTTTGCTCTGAGTCCAGGGATGTTTCATCCTGGCAGGACATACTGCTATCATCAAACAGGTCCTCTGGAGGTGGAGAGATGTTCAGTACAGTGCGTCGCTTAGACGGTGTCATCTGGTGATGTGGCTGGGCCTCCTGGGATGATACAGCTCTTCCTCCTCCTACGTCACTGCTGCTCCTGCAGTTGCCACTGCTGCTGCTGTTGCCATTCCCACTTTCTCCTCTGGCAACATCTGGCACTGATCTACTACCCCTGATGTCCTCTGGGTCAACAGTGTCTCTGTGAGCTGGGTTCTGGTCGCTGGATGAAGTACTGGAATGGATCGTAGAGCTGGAAGAGGTGGAAAAAGCACTGCAGGGGCCTTCCGTGGACATGGCATCTACATTACAAATAATTAGACAATGAATAAAGGCATCTCCACCAGTGTTGGCTAGCAGTCCCATTTAAGCAGCAAAATCTGTTCATGATTGTTTTCTTTTTTTGCTTTGTTTAGTATTTTTTTTAAACATCCAATTAAAATTCACCCTTTTCATCGGGTCTTAGATGTGTGTCTGTGGTGCTGATCTGCAAATGTACAGTATGCAAAGCACTGAATAGGTGTGACTGAAGGGTCCTTATATTTGAAAACTTAAATGGAGTTAAAATTCAGTATGAATTAGCAGTATTTTGTTCATCTTCAACTGAATGAAACAAATGCCAAAATGGTCAAATAAAGATGGAATGTCAAAAGGTGATATGCAATATGATGCATGCCAATTACTGGAGCTTTTCCTGTCTTTTGTTGTTGTAGTTTGTTGCTAAAAAGTTCATTTTGTTGGGACTGAACGTAGCCACAGAGACAAAATAAACAAGCTTCTGACCTATGAAGCAGAGAACTGCAGACCATTTTATATGCAGACACTCCCTGCTTCAGAGGGAACTTCCTGGAATATAAAAATGAGACAGCGAATGAACAATAAGAGCTGAACAGTAAAACTTTATTCAGATAACACAGGAAATTTTGTCAAAAATGTTGCTCCAGCATGCTGACATACACTATAATTTCAAAAGCATCAAAATAGTTATAATGAACTGGATGAAGCGGGAGGAACATGTGGTTAAGTTGCAGAAATAAGGAGTTAGACCGTTGTTGACATTCTGGGTTTTTTAGTGACTCATTAGTTTGCAAAAACATAATAAGAAAGAACAACGGGGAAGCATGAAAACATTAAGTTCACAAACCAAAAAAAACAAGTTCACAAACCACTGTGTTTGAAAGACCCTGTCTTATCTCCTGGCTGCATGGAAACAATCTGACAACTTGCTGGATTTGGAAAACCATTAATACTCAGAGTGAGAAAAAGGGTCATTATGTTCTCTAAAACAAATGAAAAAACACATTATGAGTTAGTTTAGACTACAAGAGGGCCGATATCAGGGATGGATTGTTGTCAATAGAGGCGTAGTAATGTCCTAGTAGGACCTCAGGCAAAATGTGCTAATGGATCCCCTTTTAACACCTGTACCTCACACTCGTGTACAGTTCTTTGTATACTGGCATATTATCTGACCCCATCTTTAATGCTGTGTGAAAATTTATTGGATTAACTTTGGATTATACAGCATTTAACCACAAAACTGAAATTTGTGTTGGAAAAGGGTTTTAAAACTAGATTTTGACACAGTGACCACTGAATTATAGGTCCTTTTAGATGTCCATCATCCCAGTTTATCCTGTGCTTCAATAATAAAAAGTTAAGACAACCCAGTTAAATGCCTTTATTTCTCATTTCATAATCTAGCCGAGGCTGTATTACTGCTCCTTACTATTTTTCTTTAATTATTTACCAGCTGAAAGGGTGTGGCACTTTTCAATGGAAAGTTTTGTGTCTGGACATTTGTTTTAAATGACCTTTGGTGTGAATAGATCATACTTTATATGAACTGAACACACTATAAAAGGGTCAAAGGAAAAGAGATGTGACACAGCTTGAGTGTTTCATTACACTTTTAAGATATAAAAATATAAAGAAAGATAACTAAAGGTAAAAAAATTAAATATATTCAAACATGTATGTCCTTTATTGTGCATGCACAGTGTGCTGTTTTGTTTTTTTGTAGTGTTTAATGTCAGCACAAAGCCAAACACAATGTCAATTTTATATTAATATCCTATTAAAAAAAAGTGTGGCAAGTTCAACAAGCTTATCATCGTGCTGAAAATGCTGGCAGCAGTGGCAGCATTGCAGCGCGCGGTAGAATAGCTTTCAGGTGAGCGGTGTACACAGTCAAACTAATGAGCATGAGCACTTGTGGCTTGAGTGCACCATCATGATTAAAAGGATGAGTTGGATAAGTGTTGCAAGGAGTAGGACTAGTGAGTTGGAGTCATGTGAGTACTCAAGTTTGGTAGCCTGAACTTGCTTTCAGGCTTAGTTTCATATCTAATTTGTGGCCTCAAGTATCTGAACTAGATCAACGAGTATTTTGTACAGAGTCTGTAAAACATTACGTATTAGGCCTACACTGCAATACACTAAACTGTCAATAAAATGCCAAAGTAGTGTGTATAATACTGCCTGAACCTGATGCACATGACCTGCATTTCAAAGCTGTGTTGCTGCAAGAGACCATAACACACAACAAATCATCAACAACCATCTGAACCAAATATTTCACACAATACAGGCAGGTACAGCTACCAGACAAGCAAGTTCAATTGATTTATTTCAATTACTTCCTTCTTGAGCAGCTTTTTTCTGATGTGAGGGTCTGATCGTCTGACACTTTCCTGCTGTATGTTTGTCTGCCTACAGGTACAGACTTTCACACGTTATATTTTCTGGGGTGGGGCATGATCAGTCCCACGCACAAAATAAAAATCAGGATAAGAGGAAAAGGATTCTACCTGCTAGAGAAGCTGAAGGAGGAGGCCCTGCCTCTCCGCCGCTCTTTTGACTCATGATTTCTGGTTTCTGCTGAGTGGAGGAAGGCAACTGTAGCTCTCTGGGTAGAAGGTCATACACCAATTCTATTAAGAAAAGGGGTAGAGAACAGGCGGAATAAATAATAAAGTGACAAATTAACAGGAACTCATCTATTTTTGTTTTCAAAGTAAAAATTGTTTCCTGGCAACAAATCAGAGTGTCAGTATGTCTACGGGAAACGTGCACAATCATTTCATCCTAAGTTCGATGCCAAACTGCCAGCAGCTGCACAAGTGCTAGAATCCTGCAACACTATTACCTGTCCTCTACAGTATTTCCCCAAATAACTCGTACATTACCCACAATGCAGGTCAACCACCAACAGTTCAGTTAGTAAATTGAGTGGATTTGACATTTTTCGACTTTTAGAACTTCAGGAAAATGTGATGTGATTTCAATATTTCCCCACCTTTTAAAACTATTAATTAAATGGTTAAAATTTAAAAATATTCTGCAGATTAATTGATGAAGAAAATAATAAATAGCTGCAGCTGTTTTTGTCACTTTGTCACAGCCCAAATTCCTGAAACAAGAAGGGGGAAAGCAAATATCCAAGCGTACTTTAATATTTCACAGGTCAGCCTGCTGATGCCTTATCTCAAAATTGTCCATTTCATTAGAGCTCAGGACTTGTAATACACCATCAGGAAGAACAAACTTCTTATAAAAATAAGGAAAAAAAGTTGGTGATGGCCCCGGCATCAAATTAAAAGTCATAACATACCCAGTAAGCAGTGGATCTCATTACAAACAGACAGTAGTGTTGTACAAAGCCTTTTTCTCTCCTCTCCGTGCCTCCCTCAGGGCCGACAGGACATGAGGAGGGGAAAAAGCCTTGGGTCAACAGCATGACAACACTTTCACTAGCAGCCTGATTCATCATCCAAATATTATGGTATGAACTTAGAGCGGCCATTACAGTCGCCTGACTCTCTTCTCTGCCAACTGCCAGCTTTAATTACTTGCAGCTGAGTCCCAGGGTTTGGTGTGTATATCAGATACTTAACCCTCCTATTGTTAGGTCTTGCTGTGTACAATAGACAAACCTGGGACATACTGAAACCAGCCCTTGCCTCTTCGTTCCCAAAGCACTCCAGTATCCTACATCTCACTTTAGAGGAGCGGGGAATGCTGTTTCCCAGAAAGGGAGCTTAAATCTGGACTTAGCAAACTCATATAACTCACACTGAACCACACATACACAAAGGATTCTAGTGTGGTTTTACTGATTATTTGCAAAGACACATGTGTGCACATGTACACAAACACCTCCCACCTCCTCCACAAAAACATTTTCTCTGCCTCTGCATTTACACTTATGTTCTTTTTGGGGCTCACTGAGTGACTGCACATGCAGCAACATGTGCCCTGCATGAGCAGCCCTTCCAGTAAACAGATTGCCAACCGCACAGACAGAAAATATGTACTCTTCTCTCAGAGCAGTGGTCTCGAATCACTAGCTGGCCTGTTCAAAGTGTTTCCACAGTCCCTTGACGTTTTTAAGACTGAAAAAAAAATCTTATTTTGCAGCATATTTGTTTCCTTGTAGGCAGACAGAGTCCAGTTCTTTATGTAGGCAACATAACACTGTCCCTTTCACACAGGAGAAGACTAAAAAAAAAAAAAAAAAAAAAAGGTCAGTCTTGTTATATTGACTAACACACCACGTGATGTTTTCATTTTAACTTAAGGTGCAATTATGTTGTGCAAACCACTGACCATTGAAATAACCTTTCATTTCATGCATGTGATTATCATACTAACCGATTAAACCCTGAGGAAAAATATTCATACTCATGGACACCATGCTCACTTGGTTAGTTTTGATCAGGTCTACGTATGATATGAATACACTTTCACTTATCTTTTCCACTCACGTTCAATGTAAACAGATGGATGAGGAACCACATGCAGTCCCAATCCAAATTTCACACAAAAAAAATCTTGCAGTTAGATATTTTGGAACCAACTGTGAAATATTTTTGCTCTTTACACCTTCACCATACCTTGTGATATGTTTATATGGTAAATAGTACAGGCTAAAGATGGAAAAAATAAAGAACTCACCATGTGAATGACAAGATTACACTCCCATTCATTACCCTCACATTCCTGCTGCTTGCTCTTACTAGCCCTGGAACCTGGGGCGTGGCACTGGTTTTTTGGCTGAGTGACTGATTTAACCCCCCTTCTGTCCCACCCCCCACCACTCCACCTACAACTCTCTCTCTCTTTCTCTCTCCCTCTCTCTCTCTCTCATGTCTTGTTTACTGTGCTCCCATACCCTCCTCTGTACTTCAACTTGCCCAACAGGTTAGTGGTATTGTAATGTGGAATCCTGTCAAGCATAAATGAAGCAATAGCACCTGCTTACGCAAAGAAACTTTGAGATTGAATGGATACATTAAGTGAATTTATTGAACCCAGTGCAGTACTAGTGGACCAAAATACTGGGATGATAAGATTAAGCTCACCTTGTTAGTGCATTTGGAGATTAATCCAGGCAGAGAAGGAAAAAAAACAGTGAATGGGGCTGGCACCTGCAGTAAACCATGTACAACAACCCTGAAATGTTTACAGCCAACCCTACATGAAGGCTGCCAAAGACTCCATAGCAACGCAGGTCAGGGAACAAGTCTTTTGAGCTTTTGCTTCTCTCGTAAGATAAAGTGGAGAAAATGAGAAAACAAAATAGTATTATCGAAACACAATTAATAAACTGGGCATAAAACATTGCAGGAAACTATACTAACTTCACCACAACATATATGCCAAATATATGAACCATCTCTGCAAAATGTCAACTCACCTTACCTTATTTGTCAACTGCTAAGGGACAAAACAAATACCTCAAATAATCCCATTTATAACACGAGCACACCACTCATGCTTGATTAATGCCCAGCTAATGAATGACTGTTTTAAACTAAGGAAGGAATTAATGTCTGAAATATCACAACTGTGGTTAAATATATAAACACAGACGCAATAATAAGTTTCTCACTAATTGTAACTGATTCGTTACTTAACCCTTTAATAATGGAAGTCTAATGCAACAAAAAAAATCCTCCCTTCATGAAGGTGACATTATTTAGTTATTACATTAGACTGAATAGAGGGGTGTTGTTTCAATTGTATTATCACTTAAAATGTAGTATGAGGTGAAGTTGAACTGTATTGCAATATACTTCATTACTCCTTCCATTATTACTTGGTCCACCCATTTTTATCAATGAGGCTTGGCCGAACAACAGAGTCTCTCTGCATAATGCAATTCGATTCACGCAGGGAAGATTTATTGCAAAATCAGTTTTAACTTGTCGTACTTAATAAACTGGTAACTGGGTGAACATTTACAAGCTTGCCAAGCCTGCCAAAGAACCATGCATACTGTCAAGGTGGCGTGACACTATGATGCAAGTATAAATGGATGTGGCTGAGGGGTGTGCATGTGGACGTCTGTGGTGTGAAGTACAAACATCCAGTGGGTGTTACTTTTTAAGTCAGAAAAACTCATCTCAATGACACATGACAGATAGAAGAATAGATGCCAAAGATACTACAAGCTGCAACTTGTGACAGAACAGAACCGGAGCCTTTCACATCAGTGGATGAGAGAAGGACTCTGGATAAACTCTTGACCACCATGGACAAAGTTCACCACCCTCTGCACAGCACCATCACCAGGCAGAGCATGTTCAGAGGCAGACTGCTGTCCTAGCTCTGCTCCACGGAAAACTGAGGAAGTCTTTTTTTCCCCAGACCAACTGCTTAACTCAGCAATGAAGTGCATAGGGTGGCCAGACTGGAATCAGCTAACTGTGTTGTTCACATGCTCACTTGCACTCTAAACTGTTGTACTCTGTTTTACTGGCTATGTTAATCCTCTGATCTTGTTTTATTTATTTTTTATTACAAGTCTCTTTATTTATTTAGGTTTTTATCATAGAACTCTGTTTTTATCTTCAGCTAACTTGGTTCTGTTATTGCACAGTAACTTTTATTCTGCAATGTTAAATTATCTGCTGTTAAATTTTAAACTTTCCATTCTGTCTTTGCATTACCTCCATCAGCACAGACATATCATATCTATCTGCCTATCTGATAAACAGCAGCCAGTTGCAGGTAGTTTAATGACATGCTTATTAATGCATGACCTGTCTCCACCCACATTTTTTCGCAGCTCTCTGGTGACGTTTTCTAACTCAAGTGTGATTTACGAGGTGTTCAAAATCACCAAAGATAATTGAGCATGATCACATGTTTCACAAAACCAGAGAAAGTACTTTACAAATGTTTAATATATTAGGCACACATTAATAATTTAACACGGAACCACCAAGTTCATTTTTTTACATTTTATCATCACAAGTCTGTCATTCATAATTCATTCCATACCTATCATGATCAGAAGTTATTAGCCATATAT
>OMLM01010055.1:43934-58420 GCA_900302695.1 Helostoma temminkii | reverse complement strand
GCCAATGTAAATACAATTCCAATAAAAAGTTGGGCTGCTGTGTAAAATTGAGAGAAGACCAGGAATCTCACAAACACATATTTTACTAACAATAGAACCTAGAAAACACATGAAATGCTTAAACTGAGAAAATGTACCATTTTAACAAAAGAAAATAAGCTAATTTTGGAAATAATGGCAGCAGCATGTTTTTAAAAAGTTGGGACAAAGACAAGTGAACAAGGGAGAGATAGAAGAACTATATAACAATTGGATTTGGAGTAAAGTTGTAAAGTTGTAAAACTTTTCAGTTGAGACCAAATAAACATGGACTTGCTTTGACTTGTCCTGAGGCACGAGATAAAACTGTGTGTGGGAGGCTAGAAGCAAACGTTACCTTAATACCAAAGATAAATTATAAGAATAAATGTTAAATTCTGAGAAATACTCCTATTAACTTTTTCAAGGGTTAGATAAGAAGATTGATGACATCTTTTTGTCAGTACAATACCTGTTAGTCAGTTAAGCTCAGCACAAAGGCATGAGACAGTGGGGAAGTGGGAGGTGTCAACTGTTTCAATAAAATCCACCTAAAAGGCTCAGAGGATGGCCCTGTTACTGTTCACACAATCACTTATTAAATAAGACCTTTGAGCAAGAGACACAGTGGCTCCTGTCCATCTTCGTTTCCATAATGCACTTACAATCTCAGTGAACTTGATTTAAAAATAAAATATGGCATTACAAAAGTCTGATTTTAGAAGCTTTGTGACATGATGTCTAACGGAGGCTGTTGACTCTATTACCAATAAAGATGCAATACACAGATAAAGTAGCATTGGTTAACATTTAGTATAGACTGGGGTCCATTTAGTACTATTTAAATGAGATGAAATTCACCTGGACTTGTCCTGAGGAAAGAGATCACACTATGTGTGGACGGGCTAGAAGCAAATGTAAACTTTAATGGTAACTAAAACTACTGTATGGCAGAGAGTCTTTACATTAGATGTCTCTCATGTCTTCTGGAGGTTAGCACATCTATAGCGGCACCTGAATGTGTCATTTTAAAAATTTAGGGTCAAAAAAGAAGGACAGAAGAGGAGGAAAAATGCTAAATGAATTAATTATCTATAGCATAACGTTGGAGCAGAGTATTACCAGTTTAGCTACTGTGGATGATAATAACAGTTACTAATTTAATAAGTAAATTGATTTAAGAGGCACATGGGTTGTGTTTGTAACTGCTGCTAGGCTGGAGAGGTTTGTTTACAGTGAGAGTTTAGAGTCTGGTTAGAGTCAACTTGATGAGTTTCTCTTCAGTGGAGAAAAGTCATGACAACAGAGGAGATCAACTTCATAGTGAAAACAAAACGGATCATAAGCATGTGTGTTGTGTGTTTCTCCTACGTACTGTGTAAATGTTGGAATAATACTGCTCAAATATACTAATACCAAATAATACTATTCAAAAATATAAACGGGTTCAGTCAAGCAACAACAATAAAAAGGCATCACATTATCTAATCCCTCCAGTTTAGACCTCTGGCATCCCCAGGCTACCTGTGAGTGCTTCAGCCTGCACCTCTGCACTGCCAAGTGCACTACAAAAAGGCTTCTAACCAATATGGTAAAAACCGAGTAGGAATAGAGTATTTTTGTTTTGCATTTATTATTTTTCTTTTGCTTCTTCTGCCTTATTGCTTACTGTTCCTGTGAGCCAGACACAGACATTGTAAAAGTTTTCTTATGCAAGTTTTAGCGCAGTGGCCTTTTTATAAACGTACTTACCTACTGTATGCTACTCTAAACTTTGATATTAGCATCAATATCAAATGCAATGTATTGTGTGGAACGCAGTTTATCAGTGAGTAGAGAAGACAGTTGGTTCCTGCCCCCTTTAATGTCGCTCCTTTTTTAAAACAAACAACAAAAACATTTAGGTAACGGTTATCACGTTTCAAGTTAACAGAGCACAGACAAAAACTATGCTGCTTTCAACTGGAGACTTCCTCTGCTATAATAATATCTGCTGGCCCAGAACCTACCATGCATCCCTCTCAATTTCAAGAACTTTGTTAATTCCATCAAAACAACAAGAAAGAATAGCAACAATGGCAGGAAATCGGATGGTCCAGTGCCACTACTCATTCCAGGTTGCCAGTCTACCAAGGAAGCAGCATATGACTCAGAAAAAAGAAATGAAAACACAGGATATTGCAATACCACAAATGTTAAACTGTAAGATGGATGGTTTGACTAATTCCTGCTGAGGTTATTCAGCATTTCTGAAAGTCATGAGATACTTCCCTGTACGAGCCTTCACACAGAAACCGTACAATGTCACAGAGCTGGGGGTAAATGAGGATAGATCCTACTATGGGCGAGGTAGGAACACAAATGAATTCATCAAACATGAACAAACATGCAGAGGTATTAACGACTTTAAAATTCTGGACCTGATCCAAACAGAGTCAATGTAAAGCATGCATCAGTGTTACGTAAATTAATTATCAAAACAACAAGACATAGTTTATAAAGGACAGAAAGTCAGTTAGACTCACATGAAATAGACCAGAGGATAATGAGACCTATACAATTACACATCATATTATATATTATATAATATATAATATATAATATATAATATATAATATATAATATATATTATATTATTTCAGTTCATAGTTCATACTCTGTGTGGTCAGAGCTGCCAGTGCGTCCTCCTTGTTCAGACCGCACACTGTAAGCCCAGTAACAAGCTGATCCATCTGACGAAGGACATTGAGGCACATCTGGATACAACAACAGATGCTACAACTTGAACGCCTGTCTCATTAAAAAGACTACTTTCCCTTGCCTGGTATGACAACATGTTAAATGACACGGAAAATGTTCTGTGCACAGCTGTAAAAACAGAGAAGCAAAAGGAGAATAATGATGTTGTTGCTACTTATGCTACTACTGTAAGTGAGAGTGTGAACCAGAGGAAAGCTTTGTAGCAACAACACACCTTCCTTTCTAAAGTGCCCCCAAGACACTACCACAAGTGAGTAAAAATAGATAAAAGCTATTCATGGAGACCACCAATAACATTAAGTAGGCAAACCACCCTATATTATTTCTCTAAGTGTGGTTACAAGGTTACAAGTCAAGCGCTGGATACTAGAAATGAAAAACTTTCTCTACACAGAAGAAGTCTTTAGAGTTAAGGCTAGTTATTTTCCAAAATGTTTATTATTTTCAAAACATTTGGTTTTTAAAACCAACACAGAAACGCATTTCCTCATTACTGAGCGTGGCTCACTGATTTGTTCTTCGTAGTTTCTGAACCGGAGCTCTATGACACAGAGCAATGAGCTAGACCACATCCACGAAATGGATGAGATGAAACTACTCATAATACTGAAAATCATCAGCTAAATTATGTTTTCCACATCTACACTGTTGCCAAGGTCAACATGATGTACATGTTTTCATTTGCTCATGTCCATGAGTTAACAATGGTGAACACTTATATGTATATGTAAACACCTTTTTCGGACAGCTTCCACCCCTTTACCCAACTGTGTGCTGCCATCACCAACACTTGACCAAACTGGCAGTTATAAATGCTGTTTCAACTGAACACACTAGCGGCATAAGTCACATTTTCATTAGAGCCATAATACAATAAGCCGAAGTCAAAGAACTTAGAGGCAATTGTTGCATCATTTGAGCCTGAGCCAAAAAGTGGCACCAGGAGAGAACCACTTTCACTTACCACATACGGTTTATAGCAACTTCTAATCACAAATATGTCTGAAAAGGTTTTGTAAATCGCACTGGGGTCCAATTCTATCATCGTGCAGCGATTCTCTAAGATGAACAACCAATTTCTCCCACTCGACTGAATTCGCTGAAAAGCCACCCAAAGAGGTCTGATCAGTGTCAACGGTGTGAAGCATCTCAAAAACTAGCCTGACAGACTGTCACCGATGACCCACGGTGAACTACTGCGAGAAGAAGAATTGATGAGAGAGTCAGATTACACGTTAAAGGTCAACTAACTTCATGACCACAACGTTCAGCTTCCAAAAAGACCAAAGACTTGAATCAGCATCTCTTTAGCCCAGTCAGAAATAATAAATAATGATAAGCCTCGTAGAGGAGGGTTTACTGCAAGGCTGACATATTGGATTACATGAAGTTAGTATGCTGGTTTGTGGTGTTTCAGTGTTCTGGGGCAGGTGCTGTACACGTTTTTATTATTTGTTGTTTAACTGGATTATAAACATTATTTTTACATGAACAGCATAGACAGATTGGGCCTCACACATCTGCTGAGGGCCTTTAGGGGCCGTCTTTCTCTCATTCTGAGCCAGGAAATATCCTGGCAGGGTGTGTAACACATTGTGTGCAGCCTAGTTATGAGCTCCTAACACTGTAACTGCTGTGTCTAATATGCCAGTGGAAAGACTCCTGCCAGCCAAAGATTCACCCACTTAATATTTTACGTCTTTGTTAAGAATCTTTCTGCTCTAGAGAAAAACACAAGGGGTCGATTTTAGTTCTCCGAGATATAAAAATAAAAAAAATTGATCATTTACAAGTTAACAGGCATTCAAATCACATGAAATCAAATTTTCTTCATACAGCCCATGTCCTATATCACAATTTCACTCGGTGAGGTTCACAGTCTGAACAACAACAATGTTTATCCTATGGAGACTAGTAGAAACACTTTAATAATATTTTAGCTTGATACAAAGAAAAAAAACTGAAAGAGAGTGAACCTCTGCTGTGAGTACAGACTGACGATATCCAGCACCACAGTTTTCCTAAGAGACAACCAGGTCCATGGCAACATTAATAAAAAATAAACTCCATTCAGCAGCTGATTTGTGTCTGTCGCTCCCTTGGAGATCTAACATTTCATGTACACAATTAACCTGCTAAACAAAACCAGGCCAAGTAGAGGTGTCACAACCCTTTCACAAAAGGAATGTGTACTGCCCGACAGGAAAACTACATCAACATTCACACACACATACAAGCGAAGATTATGTCAGAATCAGATTCAGGTTAAACCATCCATGCATTGGTTCTCCTCAGACAAAATAAAAGTCACAAGACATTTTAATTTAACCCTGATTGAACTTTAAGAAATCTGGTAAATTTTAATATTTAATTTAACAGATTTAATATTCTGCCAATGTAACAGATTTTAAATTAGGTAATGAAGGACACTCACACCACATTTAGAGGTGTAACTACTGTGCACTTCAACATCAACATGTTTTTTAGGACACTATGTCCAGCACCTGGATATCCAGAAATGTATATGCAGCACCAGCATTCACAACCTGAGAAACATAGCATTTGAGATGTAATCAGAAATTCACAGCTGCATAATCATGTCAAAATTGATATTCCAAAGAAGATATCCAGAAGTATACAGGAAAACAAGGCATATCAGAGGCCTGTTTGTACTGTAGTATGTCACCACATTTTAGCCAAGCTAAATTCTGTTTCTTTGCTTTCATTCTTTATCTTGTTTAGATTAGTCAAGTAGTTATGGCTGTGTGTAAATGTCAATAAAGCCTCCAGATATATAATAAAACTTACTCCATTAAAAATGCAAATAAAATTCCTACTACTACTAAATAACGCTGGAAAAGCTGTTGTGAAAAAGTCTCTTCCGTGTCCTAAGTTTAGTACCTCCACAATGTTTCATACAATACACAGTTGGATGGATGCCACCCTGAGGCACTGTAGATGACTACTGTAAGTATAGCATTTGTATATCTATCTTCCATGCATATACATTATGCTTCCATTTAAAAGAGTGGGGTTACAGAAATACAGTATAGACACTGTTAATGTTTTATAAAAGTGGGGAAAAGCAGTTTTAGTGGAAAACCCACACAGGTGTACAGAAGCCCATTATCAGCAAATACTAGAGCACTTTCACCTCACAGGAAAAAAGACCTAGGTTTGATTCCATGAGTTGGCTGGGTGCCTCTCTGTGTGGAGTTTGCATGTTCTCACTGTGTCTGCATTGGTTCTCTCCAGGTACTCTAGCTCCCTCTCATAGTCCACAGATATGCAGTTAGGTTAACTGGTGACATCAAATTGCCTATAGGTGTGAATGTGAGTGTGAATGGTTGTCTGTTTATATGTCTCAGCCCTGTGACAGACTGGGGAACTGTCGATGGTGTAACCCCCATCTTGCACAATGACAGCTGGGATAGGTTCCAGCACGCCTGCAACCCTTGAAAGGATAAGCAGCTAGGATAATAGATAGATTATTCCAGTGGCATATTGAATTTACTAATGCCAGTTTCTCAAATTAAAAGTCTAATCTAATCCACTGCCTTTATAGAACTACAGTTGTAATGCAAAGTCACGAATATAGTACTGGAAAACACAGTAGTTCTTCTTTTCAATATAATTTCAAAAAGTACAAATGCCTTTGTATATGGCAAATCAGCGAAGGTCAGTACAATGTGAAAGCATAATCACATGGCCACATCTTTTGTGACGATGCTAGCAAAACCAGATCAGTTAACTTTATTGTCTAAACTACATAAAACAGGTTGGTGTTGTTGTTAACCATATGAGGACAGGATGACTATAAGTTCACAAAAATACTGCGTCATGAGTTTATTACACCTCAATATGCAAATCAGTACAAAAATATATATTTTTCAGGTTATGTTGTATTCTAAATACAGATTTGGGTTCAGAGTCCACTTGATGCGTTTATGATAGAAAAGCCTACGCTATCACAGCAACACTTTCATGAGCTTGAAAAACATGTTTCTTTATTTTTTCTGATGTTTTGCCTCTTTGTTCATCACCAGATATAAACATGCTTTCAAGGCAATCAAGTATTTTTAAGCACATGCCGCTAAGTTTGCTTAACGCAGCAGAGTCAATATTAATAGAGTGCTGTTTAAGCTCAAGCTTACACACAGAGCAGCCAGAGGTTTAATGATTGACCATGCTTTCATGGGTGTCAATAATAAAAAAAACACTATGTTTAGATCTGTAGTCTTACAATTGTTAACTAGGTCTGATAGAACAAAGTCATAACATTTGTCACCTTTCACGTGAAATTTATGACATCATTAACCTGCAGTCTTTCACCAGCCACAAAAGGTCATATGACTGGCATTACTTTCCTGAGCGCCATGGTAGAGTTTCTTAGTTTTAGCCGTCCACACTCCTCACTAAACTAAACATAAACATACATTTTGCTCATTGTGATTTAGTTGTTGAGGACAGACAAATAATTAAGCAGAAAAAATTAATCAGCATTGTCAGTAAGATACTGGTATAGTAAAACTAATCTCACTTCTCACACACAGATCAGTCGACCACGCTGACACAAAAGCACAACCGTGCGATTAGCAAAGGTGACCACTGATCTGGATATTCAGCGCACAAGGAATGCTAAAAATCTATATATAGGGCTGCACGATTTGGCATAAAAAGTCATATTATCATGCATAAAATTGCAATTGCAATATAATAAATTACATAATGAGGCTGGTTTGGTTTCATGTCACATACCCACGTAATGACCTCCTCGATAGAGTGAATCCAAACATTGGAATAAACTCACGGTACAAAACTCTGTATGTTTTAAGAAAACAAGATTAAACCTATAAATTCACATTCAATTTTACTTTTAACTTTTTAACTTGAAAAAGTAAAAAAAAAAAAAATCAAAGGAAAGTTTATAGGATAAATAACGAAGAGAAAGTATTGGTCATTTTGGCCCATTGACAGTTTATTCAGCGAACACAGGCATTGGAGGAGTCACAGCCACAGCAGAGAGTCATTTACTGACATAGTTTAGTGACTCACCTCATGTGAAGCAGTCAATGTGACCAAAAACTTGATGTGTTGCAAGTGCTTTTGAAAATAGTCAAATTTCCACCACTACACCACTATTATTCGTGCAGCCATAAATATAACAGACTTTCTGATTCTGTGTGTTTTTCCAAAATGTCAGAAATGAAATCCCATTCCCCTTCCTTTTATTGGCAGATATCTCAGAGGAATACACCTGTCAGTGAGAATAATTAAAACTACTTAATTAGTTTTAAAGATCCCATATTATGCAAAATCTATATATCAGTCATATAGGGGAGAAATCCAGAGTGGACCTTTCTGGGGTTGGATAAAAATGACTAAAAAGTAGATTTTGATATAGGCCTTTTCCCTTGCCAATCACCATCCGCTTCAGCCTCTCACCAGTGCTCGGTGTCTGCCATTGTTGCATCCCCACTGAGCAGATTTCAGTGTGTGCACACACAGTGACAATCAGTTTGTGGCTCCTTGATTAACTTCAAGACTGCAGCTCAAAGATGGACTTATTCTTACTGTCTGTTACCTGGGTAAACCTGGGTCTACTTCAAAGTTTGAAGCTGTAAGTGATACCATTTTGTGGTATGAGTTTTGTCTATATTTTTACTGGATTAGCTGGGATCTGCCCACGTGTGTGCACGCATCTGAGTGATGAATGGCTTAAGGATGCAGGACAAGTTGTCAGCTAGTCTCACAAAACTTTAAAAGCATTTTTTTATGGGTTTGTTAGGCTGGGTGATGGTAAAATCAAAATCTCATGATTATATAACCTTGTTGTATAAGACTGACAGCTCTGCCTTCGTGGTTTTTCTGCTGCTGTAAGGAAAAGCTGGTCGCAGTTTCAATACTACATCTATATGCTGGATTTTCAGGATTCTTGGCAGTCTGCAAACAGGAAGGGAGGGTGGATCGGGCTGAAAATTATTAACCCTAACCCCCTAACCCTAATTATGGAATTATTTCTTGAGCTTGAGGCGATCAGATGCCTGGGTCTGAAATTAAGCTTTGTGTCTCTAATGCAGCTTTGTTTGCATATAAATAAATATTTGAAGTAACATTGCTTAACTAATGATGTGTTAAGTAAGAGCTAATCACATAAAACCACAGTGAATTAACATCATTTGTTGAATGAATAACAGGAATTCATGACACATCCTGCATTAGTTAATGTATTTAATCAGAATGACTCATGCATTTGTTAAACACTATAGTATACAGTGTGTAATTTTTACACACAAGTGTTAACCAAACTTTTAAATTTTTGGAAAACTGGATTAGCTGTCGGGTAGAGTAGAATTACAAATCTCATGGTACAATAATCAACTGGAAAACACAATCTGATTGTGATGTGGAAACGGGCAAGTTCAACTCTTTCACTTCTACCGTAAAACGAACAACGTTGTTTCATATTTTCATATTTTTAAATTTCCTGTCGTTTTACCTACAGCAGTGTTTTACCAACAGTGCCAGAAATGAATGTCTGTTTCTTGAAGAACCATGATTGACTCCATACAGTAGTTACACAAAGCATCCCATAAATCCTGTACTCGTTGTAAAGCCTATAAACTGATGGCCAACATTACTTTATGGCACAGTATTGGCACATGTGTGAGCCAATGAATAACAAGAAACTGAAGTATGTAAATACCAAAGATATGTTGGCAGCAATTTAGAAACAGTGCAGTTAAGTAAATGTGTCAATTGTAATGTTTGTTTAAAATTTTTTTAAGCGTATTATTTATTTTACACTTAGACCCGAAGTTTCTTTCTGTTTTATTCAGATTTACATCTGTTTTCTCCCACTGATGGAGCCTTGGTCTATATTAATGGACCCACTAGCGCCACTCCCAGGGTCCATGTGCTGCCTTCAAGGGGGTGGAGGGCACTGATGGCCTGTTCAAACAGCCCACAGAAAATACAGGGCTGCTTTTCAGCTAGCAGAGGAACTGGTCTGACTGTGTGCATGAGCAAATATAAATGAATAAATAAATAAAAAAAGGGATAAAAGGACTTCACTTGCTCTTAGAAACAAAACCCCAGACTAAAAGATGAAGAACATCCTGCATCTAATGTATGTACAGACATTTAAGACTCCAAACAGCAGGTATGTCGGTACTTAATAGATGAATGGAGGCAGGGGGGCTGGACGCCACAACACACATGCAGGAAAAGATTCAAACAAGTTGAAAACAAAGTGCGACAGAGAGAAAAAATATAAAAACATAAGCGAGAGCTTATCAACAGAGCAGCAGCTAATTTAAATAGTGTTGTTACCTTTTGAGTACACGGATCTGGGAGATTTCAGGTCGAGGTCCCCGCTGAAAAGGGAGATAAAATCAGAGGGCATCGCAATCCCTCAGTAAGGAAACTGGACGCCCTCGGCCACACACAGCGTGACGTCGCTGATATTATTTTCACGGCAACTGTCGGGAAAAAAGTAAAACTTGTGCCGAAACAGCTACTAACTTAAGCCAAAGCCAAACTCCAGCGGTTTTCAACTGATTAACTGTGTCCGCTGTCACTCTGCCTCTGAAACCTGCTGTCAAATGATCCGCCTACGGCGCATGTTTGTTGTCAGCGGTCCCGATCGTGACCACGCCCACACCGGTGACGCAATTACGTCGTGATTACATATGATAATGAATCTTTTGTTCGGTCGCATTTTATTGTGCTATAGTCAGAGCAGATTCTGTTATGACCCCTGTGCGCACTTCACAAATGCACTTCTTCAGTTTTATAACTACTCTGCCTTGTGACAATGTTGGGCAATGTCAAAAAATAAGCTATTAAGATTAATAACACAAATATTATTAGTTATATGGTTGTTTAGTGCATAATAGTAATAATTAATAGTTTTCAGAGCCTTTGTTGTGACACTACATTCAGAGATTATACTCTAACCACAATTTCAGATACTATAACTAATCACCTGACCAATACCATCCCAGTCGTGAAGTGTGGTGGTGGCAGCATCAGAAATGAGGAAAGGATGATCACAGCAAAAATTAGAGGAGGTTCTTGAAGATAACTCCATTGTGCAAGGTAAGACAACAGTGGATACTGCGGTCCTGTACTTATGTCAGATGTTTGTAGTGAGTCCACCAAACAATCATGAACTGTGTGCTTGCTTTGATATTAGTTACTTTGTTGAATACATTTTACTGTCGGTAATGTAATTTAGTATTATTTTATCCATGTGGGAAGGTTTTTAAACATGTGTTTTATAGTTATAAATGTGATTTTTATATGGACTGATTTTGCCCAACTTCATGTTGCAGGATGACAACAATCCTACATTCCAAATCATCCAATACTGCATGAAGACATTAAACGCAATGAGACAATATAAATCCATAAAAGTTCTCCAAAATGTTAAGAATAATCTGCCAAATACCTTCAAACACTGCACAAGAGGTTCTGTTTTAAATACTTTTCTACCTACCTCACCTCACCAAGCATCAGCTCCTAGCTTCCCTTTTTGCACGGTCTCATTAGAGTCATCCATAGCACTTATCAAATACCTGAATATGTTTCCAATATTACGTTTAGTCATTTGGCAGACACTTCCAAAGCGACATACGGGTGAGGTACAAAACAAGCAAAAATGAAGTCTGGGAGCATAAGTATCATGGATAGTGCAAAGGAGGAATTTTTTGTTTGTTTTGTTTTTTTGGCTGTGAGTCTGATGCAGGCATCCCCTGGAGGCCAGTGTAGTGAGATGGTCAATGGTGTGGTCAATTTTGGATAATCTGTAGAAGCTTGATTGCACATGTTGGTAGTCCTGTTAGTAGGGTACTGCAACAATCAAGGTCAGATATCTCTAGTAACTGTACAAGCAGATGGGTAGCATATTCCGAAAGGAAGGGTCTGATCTTTCTGATACTGCAGAGGGTATATCTGCATGCCCAAGAGATGGAGGAGATGTGATTAGTTTCTTGCAGACCTTGTGGAAACAATCACTGAAGAACCTAAGTTGATGCTGATGTTGTGTTGTGGGAAGGTTTGGCTAGAAAGACCAGGAGTTCTGTCTTGGAGAGATTGAGTTGATGTCTCTCTCTCATCCAAGAAGAAATGTCAGAAGGACAAGCAGAAATATGTGATGAGACAGTGGAGTCATCCAGCGGAAAGAACAGGAAGAGTTGTGTGTTGTCAGCATAGAACTAGTGGGAGCAGCCGTGTGAGCGGATGATAGAACCTAGGGAAGTGGTGTAGATGGAAAAAAGGACAGTGCCTTGTGGTACACATGTAGAGAGGGAATGAGATTTGGATAATTGTCCCTGCCAGAATGCCTAGGAGGTTCCCCTTTGTAGGTAGGACCTTAACCAGCCAAGAGCCATGCCAGAGATATCCAGTTTGGAGAGTGCAGGCAGGAGAATCTGGTGGTTGGCAGTGTCAAAGGCTGGAGACAGACCAAGTAAGATTGAAACTGATGACTGTACCTAAACCTTTGCAGCCTGGAGTAAGTGCACAGGAGGTCAGTTTCAGTGCAACGACCACATTTTTAAAACAAACTGACTGACATCAAGGAGACTGTTCAGAGATAGAAATTCCCAGTTCTGCTTAAAGAGTATTTCTGTTCCAGGTCAAATATTTTCATAAATTTACACACAGAATCTTCACCCTGTAAACATTCAGGTCATCGACAACATTAGTTGATGTCGACACTGGAGAATTATGAAACAGAAAACACATTTAAATGTGCATTTTTAAACACACATAGGTTTATTAAAATGCATGATTTTTACTTTGCACATGACAAATGAGGTTTTCAGGACACTGGGATGGCACTGGAAATCTACAACAGCAGCACACTGTATCTGTCAATAATATCCTGGTGTTGATAATCTGACATAATTGATAGTAGTAAATTAAATGTCTGATTGCACCAAGCATCTAATCACTTACCACGTGCATTAAACCCACAGGTGATTTGTAGGAATCATACACTAAAATTGCAAACATGGAATTTAAGGACACCTGGATATTATGTGCATATGTTTATGGTTCAAACAACTCTTTGTATTAGGCTACTATTATGTATTTTGATAAGATACACAAAGTGAATATCATGTTGAATCTGACAACATCACCATAGGTTAAGAACTGGAGTTGTATTATCTGTTTTATTTGCAGGCACTTTGTGTTTGTTGTCTTAATATGAATCCACCATTCATTGTTGATCAGTGAAAATGTGTTGTTAATATTTAGACCAATATAGCAAGGTGAGCTACTGGTAAGATATGTATATGTGGATATGTCAGTGTAAAAATCCTACACTTTGAAGGAGTGATAACAAAAGCTTGATCATTTTTCAAATTAAGCCACTGTTATAATATTACTTCCTCATTATTACTTGTGACAAACATTATGATGTAGCTACTGCAAGTGTAACATGTTGAATATATTAGCATCTATACTGGGCTAATTACTAGTTAAGTGTTATGGAATAAAAGCACATTTATTTGTTTAACAAAATATAGTATAGTCCTAATACAATACTTTAGTGCATAACATTGATTATGATCAGCTCCTGCTTTCTCTTGATGCTCAAGCGTTTCCTATAATAGTGACAGATTTGCAGCAGTAAAGACAAATCCTAATACTTTATAGCATTTACTACGCCCTGCGAGGACTAATATCACAGAATAAGAGAGCTATGACAAGCAACAGCTGATGCAAAGCATTCTGATGAGGTCTTTTTGAGTGTAGTGTAGTTTATCAACCCTCAGAAGATATTGTTGAGAGCCCATTATTTGAAGCAGATGAAACAAATGGCCTCTCAGTCACGCCATCGCTCCCTTGTTTCTTACATTTGAGTCCAAACAAACTGCAAAGTTTCATGAGCATCAGGTCCACAATCTCCTCCTCTTCTGACGGCTGTAAAACATCAGTACAGTAGATGTTCACATGGTGACCATAGCAAAATCAACATTATTCAGACATTTCAGACACAACCTGGGTGAGTTACCTGGTGATGTATCTGCTCTTGACTGAATGCCACTAGGATGACAGAGATGAAGAGGTTCAGTACCACAAAGGTCATGAATACAATGCACGAGCCGATGAGGAAAGCGCCAAGCACTGGGTTATAATTCAGAACCTGAAAGATGATGAGAAGTAAATACACCGATCAAGGGCCATATGTCATAATCTACTGTGATATTATATAATAGTCTTGTACTAACCTCTTCGTAGTTAAAAATGCCTAGCTGCAGGCTGACCATGGTCTGTGTGGCATCCAGAAGAGTTCGATAGGAATATAGCTTCCATCCATACATCAGGTTAGACTGTAAAGTACAAAGAAGAATAGGTTTCAATTCACAGAGTAAATCATATACAAGGCCTTATATGATATATACATTTGTAAGAAATTCAGAGACTCTTGCAGCATGTTGACATTAAGTGTGGGAAAATCCTCACAGAAATGGAGTAAGCCAGGAACATGATGGTTATGACCACCAGGAAGCCTGAAATATCAGTCCAGGCTCTCTGCAGTGTGGCTGTGATCATGTGCAGCTTGGGGTTCAGTCTCAGCAGGTGCCACAGTTTGACTGTAGCCAACAGTACCAGAAAAGCAATCAGATACCCCAGCACTGAATCGGCTGTGGCTGTTTCATGGAAACTAGCATATCTGGAGACAGAGCATGAGA
>OMLM01010055.1:32483-43914 GCA_900302695.1 Helostoma temminkii | reverse complement strand
AAAGATCAGGAAAAAAGTTAGCATTATAAATAGTATTGATATTTATTTTATATTATATATATATTTAACATAACAGAATTGTGACGTGTAAATCTAAATTTCTAGTAACTGGTAACAGGCTACATGCTCTGTTAAAATTAGGATTTTGAGGGTAGAGTGTACCACATTAAATAGCATTAAATAACATAAATGTAGTTTTATAGTAAGTCAAAATGTATAATCAGGCAAATGCACAGTTACTGAATCACAGGAGTGATCTGTATGGTTTATACCATGCACATGAGGATTTGACTCCTGTGTGTGATGTGATTGCCTTATTGCTTACTGGTCTTTGTTGTTCTGGTAAAAGTCCATGTCCCGCTTCCCTAGTAAAGTCCTCTTGATGAAGACAGAGAGTGCACTCCAGCTGAGAATAATGATCGCCAACTCGAGCAAGTTCCATTTACTATTGAAATACGTCCATTTCTGCTGCTTCATCAGCTTCCCCTGTCAGTGCATGAGAGGAGCATGTGTCGAATGTTCACGGTAGTAATTTTATAATGTATTATTTCTGACAGTAAAATCAGGATAGTGAATACACACCTGAACAAACATGTAATAGACGATAAAGAGGAAGTAGATGACTTCGGATGCCATGACAAAGATGGTAAGGCCGCCAGTCGACTGGTAAAGACGCACACTCTGAATCTCGCTGCGAAACTTAAATGCTCCTGGAAGAAACACAATCTAAGTCAGCTTTGTCTTTATGAGACATTTCAGACACAGAGTCAAGTCAAAGCTTAAAGCAGACCACTTACCTATGGCTGTGGTCTCCAGCATGAATGTGACAATGCAGAAGAGGTTGACATTGGCGTTGTACACGGTGAACTCAACAAAGACAGCTTGGGTGTACACATCAAACCAGGTGTTGTCATGAAGGTATTGAAGAGATCTACATAAACACAGACACATTTTGAGCCTTAATATGTACATGTAAACTAAAGTCATAAAAGACAAATCTTTCATTAGATTTGTTGAAGTATCTTGGGATGTTTAACTGTCTGCATTATTGGTTAATTTATTTATTATTTTTTATTAACTATTTTTAGTTTTGTATAAAAAAAAGTAATAAAAAGTATTGACAAACAACTGTAGCATATTCCTGTCAGGTGCAGGCTTTTGATCTGTTGCCACAAGCCAGGCTGGCCTCTCTTCTCTTTAGCCTGAAGGATGTGGTTGGTGTTCATCATTTGCAAAAATAATAAAAAAAAATTTCACTTGTCACACAACAGGACAGTGTTGTAGTTCTCAGTCCATCCTAAATGGGTTTGGACCTAGAGAAGTTTTTGTCAACTTCATCAAACAAATTTTAATGTAACCGAAAGATAACTTGAGTAAATAGAAAATGCACTTAAATGATGATTTCAAGAGAAAAAATCTGTCCAAACCCACCTGGCCCTAAGTGAAAAGTAATTGTCCCCTAAACATAATAACTGGTTGCGCCACCCTTGGTGGCAACAATTGCGATCAAGCATTTGCAATAACTGACAATGAGTCTTTCACATCGCTGTGGAGGAATTTTGGCCCACTCTTTCTTGTAGAATTGTTTGATGTCCTGTTTAAGGTCATTCCACAGCATCTCAATCAGATTTAAGTCCAGACTTTGACCTGGCCACTCCAAAACCTTGATGTTTTTATTGAGCCATTCAGAGGTGGACTTCCTGGTGTGTTTTGGATCATTGTCCTGCTGCTGCATAATCCAAGTACGCTTGAGCTTGAGGTCATAAACTGATGGCCAGACATTCTCCTTCCATGATTTCCTGGTAGAGAGCCAGAGCACGTCTTTCTTATTGTTGAATCATTAACACTGACCTTAAGTGAGACAAGTGAGGCCTGCAGTTCTTTAGATGTTGTTCTGGGTCCTTTTATAACCTCCTAGATGAGTCCTCATTGTGCTCTTGGAGTAATTCTGGTAGGCTGGCCACTCCTCACCATTGTTTCAATGTTTCTCTATTTGCAGGTAGCGGCTCTCACTGTGGTTCACTGGAGTCCCAAAGCCTTTGAAATGTCTTTAGAAACCTTTCCAGACTGATACATGTCTGAACATGAATTACTTTGTTTCTCATCTGTTCTTGAATTTCTTCAGATCGAAGCATGATGTGTTGGTTTTTGAGAACTTTTAACTTTGTCAGACAGCTTCTATTTAAGCTTTTGATTTCTTGATTTAACAGGTCTGGCTGTAATAAAAAAAATGTAACCCAGCTTTCCAAAAGATGTGGTTAATCACAGTTGATGATTTAGCTAAGTAGTGGCAATTACTTTTCACAGTTAAATTCAATCACTGAACTAATGAATCCTTTTAGTACTGATCAACTTAAACAGCTAAGGGTTGGAGATGGTTAATGTATTAAATGCCTACCTTCTGGAATTTTGTAAATCTGGTCCCAGGTCCATCACAAACCCTCCTCCTCTGTAGAGCTTCACACTACCCCAGACAGGGTAGGTCCTCAGTACACCCTGAGACTGGTATGTCCACGGGCTGTGAA
Organism: Helostoma temminkii; assembly: GCA_900302695.1. Taxonomy (NCBI): domain Eukaryota; kingdom Metazoa; phylum Chordata; class Actinopteri; order Anabantiformes; family Helostomatidae; genus Helostoma; species Helostoma temminkii. The sequence goes on along the minus strand of OMLM01010055.1, from coordinate 41,389 downwards.
GGTTCAGTGAGATGTTACCTTCTACAGAGTGGTTCCAGCCTCGACCGTAGGAGCCCATGTCCTCTAGCTCCCATGAGTACAGAGCATGACAGTCCCGCACAGACTGCTGCATGGAGTGAGCAATGTGGCAGGAGTTCTTCTTCACTCTCACCTGGCGGACACGAGGACTACCCACCAATTTTGAGTTTCCATCAGTGATGAATCCTGTGACTGATATGAAATTAAAAACACACATTTAAAGAAAAATAATTCAAAATTGACTACTTGGTGTTACTGTCTCCATCTCAGTTATTTTAATTATGTGTTGTTTTATTGTTTTTCTCCTTTTGCTTTCTGCCTACAGATCCTTTTCTTCCTCAGTTACCTACTTGAAACACAGTATGTAAACCTTCACACATGCTCACTTGGTCTCAATCACTTACTAGCTCTGCTCTCCCCTCAGCTGCACACATGTATTAGTAATCAGGTCACTAGTATATACATTACTTGGTTTCACTCACTCTTTAGCAGTTTGTTTAGTGAGCTACTGCCATGGAATTATGCAGAGTAATTGTGTTACTAATAGCATACTGACCTGCCTGCTGTCCAAACAGGTTGTTCAGCAGTGTTGTGTTTGCCCAGTTAATCACGCCCTGAATACTCATACTGTCTGAGATGCCTTTGCTGAAGCTCTTTTGAATGTGTTGAGTCAGAAAATAAGCGTTTGGGTCCCTCTGACCATAGGCCACCAGGAGCAACATCCACATAAATCCCATGTAGGCTGCATCACAAAAAAACATATAAGTATCTCAGATTGCATTACACTGCTTTACATGTCACCAGTGTGAGTCATCTACCCAGTATCTCCCTTATGAGGGCAAAGACTTTCTGCTCTTTAATCATGTTGTTTCTCATCCTCTCAACATCAGAGCGAGGTGGCGGCTGATAGAAACTGCATGTGCTGTCTCTTCTCCCTCCCCACATTGTACCAGGATCATCTGAAGGAGGAATTTTGTGCTCATGAGTAAAGTTTTTTTAACCCAAAACAACACTAATGTGAAAAATGAAAAAATAAATAAATAATGGACACCTGGGTTTCTAAGATTTTCATCTATCTGTGGTTCTCCATATTCCCCCTGGTCAACTTTCTTCAGAACAAGAGCAAAGAAAGCAGCAAAACCAAGAACCTGTGACAAATTTTCAGGTAAATCATTAAACACCAGGCAAAAATAATAATACATTTTGTCTGAAATGTTTTGCTCTACATTGTAACTGTCAGTATAATAACACTTTATTCAACACAGAAAATTGAACTGGAAATGCACCAGTTAAATGTCAAATGATAAACAGATTTCTAAACACATAATATCTACAGTAATCATGTTCCCCCTTGCCATTAAAACATACATCACCTTTAAAGGTTGTGTAATGAAGAGACTCTCAAAAAAGGAGACCACCATGGATATAAGCCAACTTATAGAGCGGTCTTTCCCATATGTCAGCCCATACATCATGGTAAAGTATCCTGACACACCGCTTGTTGCGATCACCAGTATCCACCCAACAAAGACAAACCACCACGGTAGTCCTCCTTGACAGCATTTCTTGCTAGTGTCGCCACTGATGTTCACTTCTGGACTGGGGCTGGAGCTGACTTGGACGTCCAAGCTGCACAGAGGGAGGTGGTATTCTAGCAGAGCCCTCATTCCTTGAACTTGCTGCATGGCTCGGTTGTAACTGTCTGGGTTTGGAAAACGAGAAGGTCCCAAAAGACCCAGCTCCTTCTCGACATGATGCAGCTGTCTGTACAGGTAGCGACTATTGTCAATCTTCTTCTTATACTCATCGGTAGACTTCTGAGGGCTCCCCCAAACACTGTCATCTGGGCATGCAAAAATCAGTATTAGTAAGTTAGGAAGTAAAATGCTTTGTGCTTTTATATAACAGAAAATACATGATTCTACAAATTTTACCTTGTAGATTGACTGCACCTAAACTGAGGATCATAGAGTGATCCCTTTTGGAGCTGTCAGTGTAAAAGTCTCCAGGTGCTTGGTTCTGCTGTCTGATGATGTCCTCCACCAGAGACAGCAGAGTGTTGATGTCCACCTGTTGACCAGGTTGAAGCTCCAGGGTTGGCAGTGGACTCTTCATGGCCTTTGATAGTGACTGAGCAATTCTCTTTATGTCCTAGTGCAAATACCACATCAGGTTCTTTAGACAGAGAATTGAAACGTTATTATTTTAAGCTTTAAGTTTTTAAAGACGTACAGGTGTATAACCTCACCTTGATCACAGTGTCTGGTGTAATGTCCTTCAGCTCTTTCTGTGGGGAAGAAGTCTGTGACGGAGCAACTCTAACAGTCTTCCCCTGTTTTGTTGCATCTGTTTTGGGGGTTTTCTCTCGGGGGCGAGTGTTTCTGAAGATGCTCACAATAAGAAGATTGATGGGAAACATGATGATTGAACTCTGAATGCCAATCACAACCTGTTGCCAGGTGAACTCAATGTGACCTGCAAAAACATAAATCATGTTTTAAAATGAATAATAGTATTTTCCTCTAGTAAGACTTTGGGTTTAATTACTATATTTTAAGTACAAGAAAGCTCATCTGCACATACTGATTTTTTGAACCTACTGTCACAGTAGCATTTTCCCAGCCCCAGGTCACTAAAGACTTGATGTAAACCTATTGTTTGCAGCTTTGACAACCAATCAAGTTGCACTTTACATTCATGCCTGTAACGCATGTTTATCCATAAGTCCATACAGACAATTGTGATGAATGTATTCAAATAGCCTTCTTCTTGACCTTTGACCATTTAAACCTAAACCCCTTAGTTCAAACGGACATTTGTGCCAGTTATGAAGAAATTCCCTCAAAACTCTATGTGTGTGTGTGTGTGTGTGTGTGTGTGAATCTTCTGATCATAGCTTAGTGTTAGTGTTAAGTTAAGTCTTAATGTTAAGCAAATAAAACTTCCTTATGTTATACAACATAACTTTTTTCACCATGCCATTATTTACAGTGAAGCTAAAAAGAAAAAAATGTGGGCAATACTAATACTAACACTCAATAGCTTGTAGCTCCACCTTAACAGCAAACAGTCATAAGTAATGGATTCCTGCTTGACTACAGTTTTTTGAGGTCTTAGGGAATTCGCTTATGCACAGCACTCTTAAGTTCCAACCACAGCATTTTTAATTGGATTGAGGTCTGGACTTTGACTAGGCCATTCCAAAACCTTCAGTCATTCTGATGCAGATTTACTGGTGATCATTGTCCCGTTGCATGATCTGTCGGACAGAGGGCCTCATATTTGCCTCTATAATACTCTGGTATAAAGAGGAGTTTGTAGCTGCCTCAGTGACAGCAATGTGCCCAGGTCTTGTGGCTGCAAAACAATCTCAAACCACCACCCCTCCACTGCTGTGCTTGACAGTGGATATGAGGCATTTCTGCTGAAAAGCTGTGTTTGGTTTTTGCCCACTATGGTGCTAGGCAATAAGGCAAAATAAGTTTGGTCATTACTGCAGGAATTTACAATGGGCCCATCAGAAGTGAACCATAGAATGATGACAGATTCATCACACACCCCATCCTGGTGTGATATTCTTTCCAGTGGTTTTAATGTTTTGTTTTGTTACCTACCCAGGTCCATGGTCTGCTCAGAGGGGTCGGTTGGGATTCCCCAAAACATGATGCTGGTCAGCATAGTGCACAGCAGAAGAGACAAACAGCAGGACACTCGTTGCACACGTGTAAAAGTGCTGGAGGGAGGCCGACTGATGACTGAGAACCAGATATGACCATCGCGGAAATCCTTTGCTGTCTTCATGAAGAACAAGTTACTGAAAAATGGATTACAAGGAATAACAGACTGAGAATGACTGACTGAGTCAAATTTGTGGGTAAGTGTTTACCAGAGTCATGGCAGGTCTTACCTAAACCTCTTCAAATCTGTTTCTGTGGCTACTGGGAAAACCTTATCTAGAGTGCACTCTCCCACATCTACAGCCAGCCAGGAGTTACACAGGAAGTGCCATTTCTGACCACTCACCAGATCCTGCACCATCACTTTGTTGACATACCTACACAAAACATCACAAGGTTATCTAAAGTTCTCACAATAGTGACCTAAACTCCAGATTAACTTGCCCTGTAGGCTTTACCACGCAGGGTGTTCTCCCGAGTTGTCATGCCACAGTCTGATGCTCTGCAGATCTCCAAGAGAAAAATGTGTTGTCAGCAGGAACATGTCCACCCCTCCTCTCTCAAATACAGGCTTCTCAGGATCTGTCAGGTGGTGCGGTTCACTTTCTCCCTCTGTACCCATCAGAGTTATTGTCACCTAGGACAAAAAAGACCAGTCAAGATGGACGGACTTGAGCTGTCAGAGTGTCTGCACCATAAATGTGCAAAAGAAGCATCAGGCAGGGTTTTTGTCTACATTTTAACAGACCTGAGAGGAGCTGGAGGCACCATGACGATGTCCAGTGTAGACATTCAGTATATAACGATACTCAGCCAAGGGGTCATTGTCCTCAAGTACAGTTATCTTTACCTAGAAGTAAATTAAAAACACAGCATTAAGGATTCATGTAACTGGTCAAATTATCTACAAAAGGTTTACAGAAAGGAATGTACAGCATATTTATTTTAATTTAACTGCTTCTAGCCTCTCATTACTTTGTCGAACAATGTTTATAGCACAATGAGATCACAAGATCTGCTGTTAGACTATAAGCAAGCCAACTGGTGTCATATTGCAATTTACATTATACAGTAACATGATACTTCAAGGATTTTGCATTATTTTGCTGAACCAGTTCTGGCTGGAGTCGATATGTTTTTCGGGCTGCCTGTATTTCCTATTCTTGCAAACTTGGTATCTCAGGAATACCTTGAGGGATTTTTTTTTTCAGTTTGGCACAGAAGTCCACTTGGGCTCAAGTTGGCTAGTTGAGTAATACAGTTGAGATGTACTCGGTTTTACAACATTTTAATTAAAGTTACCAGATGGGCTGGCATCTCAAAACAACAATATAATAGTGAAAATAGTAATTGACTATTACCTTGGTCGAGTCTTGGATGTCTTTCCTACGTGCCCACACAACCACAAGGAGATAAGCAATGAAAATGGCCCCCACAAAACACACCACCACAGGATTGTTAGCAAAAGTGGCAAAAAGTTCTGCAGTGCGAGACACATCGACCAAATTAGGCATGACAAAGAAAGAACTGCCAAAAAATGTTAAGTGGTTACAGAGACACTGAGTGACCCAAGGCGTGGTGAGCGGACCGACCTGCAGAAAACAGAAGAACAGCTGGTTAAACTTCAGCTCACTTTTCATGGATGTCTTGATGCAACCACTGTGTATACGTTTTTGTTTCCACGCACCCTGCAGCCATCTTCACTCCAAGAAGATGCAGTTTCATTCCAGTATTTACACTGGGCAGCAATGGAAGTGACAGTCACAGTGGTGTTGATAGATTTGATGCCTGGCTGTACAATAGGCTTAATAACAAGGTAGTGCACTCCAACATCTCCCCTTCTGTCTTTGGGACTCAGCACCCAGGTGTATTTTTCCTCTGTGTATAGGCAAAAACACACACATGCAGGTTTACATGTATTTAGCAAATAATGTAAGCAGTGTGGGGTCTTGATTGGGGACATGTGACAGGTTACAGCTACTATTAGAATAGAATAGATCTTAAATAATACAGCAGTGTTAATACTCAAAGCTACAATATGCAACTTTTGGGAATTAAGCTAGCTATTAGAGTAAGTATTTTAAGTTATAAGTATGTGCAAGTATGATCTCTGATTGGTTAGAAGGAGGTGCCTCGCTTAAAAACTTTCACAGACAATATCTCTACACAGGCGTCCATACTATTCTGTGAGTTTGTGTCATGAGAAATAAGTCATGGAGCACATCCCTACTAGATAAATATTCCAACAGTAAATTATGCCTTAAATGTTTCATGTTGTAAATTCATCCCAAAGGCCTGAGGAGCCAGGAAATATTTCATTACTGGACAACCTGTAAACACCTCATGTCATAATATCACCTCTCCTACGTGTCATTTAAATGGGTTTCAATTTACCTTCTTTGGAATTCTCCAGAGGAAACCGAGTCTTGGCTACATAATTCTCATCATTTGGATAATCTTTACTTCCCAGGAATAGCATGAAGGAAATGTCCTCAGATGGCTCCATTTTCAGCACCAGTGTGACATCCAGTGAGGGAACGTCAATTATTAATGTGCTGAAATTGGCGAGGTCAAGGACCGTGCTGTTCTCCTGTCCAACATCTAGCCTTGGTAAGAATATCTGAAAATTCAGAAAACACATTTTTCTGAGTAATCTTCCAACATTCATTTAAAGTAAAGCAACTAAAATCATCTCTAAAACAAATATTACCTCTATCTCATCAGGTAGGTTCTCAATGGGTATGACAGTACCATTCACTCTAGTGAGCGAGACGGATCCCACTGTCCCAGTGATGTTTTCCTCTTTCCAAGAATATGGATTCTTCTCAAAACTCATCATCTAGAGCGATTGTACGCATATGGAAAGCTGTGACTCATATTACTTAAAATTTTAGTTTTTAGTAATTATTTATTTGTCACAGACCACGTAGAAGTTACATACAAACGATAGACATTTATCTACTAACTTATTTCTATCTGCAGTCTCTTGGCCAGTTGGCACAAATACTGTTTCAACTTCAAACATACAAATCATATCTAGTAGATGGAAACTGAGCTCATACGGACTTTCTGCTTCCTTTTGCAGACAATATGGCTCAGTCTTTTTCTGCTGCTTAGTTCTTATAGATGATGCCTGATTTTAATAAAATTTTGGGATGCTGTGATGATCCCCACTCCTGTTTCCTGCCATGACCATATTTGGTTAATTGCTCCCTCTCTGTCTGTGTTCTCTGCCCTGACTATTAACCTGTTCCACCTGTGCTGGTTGCTTTATAAGCTTTGTCCACAGAACTCCCTCTGCCAGATTGTGCCACTTCTTTCTGAAGACACATCCAGCCTTACTCTTTCAATTAATTCGACCTGGACCTGGACCTGGACCTGGACCTGATATTACCTGAGCCTCGACCCTGGACCGGCCCTGACTCTGATCTCTACCTACCGCATTACGGTACTGTACCCTGTTGTTAGCCCTGCCTGGATTAAGATTTGTGTCTGTACCCCTGGATATTGATGATAAGGATTTCGGACAACCACATTATAGTTTTGGATCTTTGTGTGTATCTGACTATTTGGACTGATATTTCCTCCTACAAGCTGTTTTCTGGCCACCAACTACTACCTTTCTGTATACTTCAGTCCTTCAGCTCTCTCAGCCCTGTCCACCAGCTGGAATCTGCCTCCGCCTCCATCTAGTTCCTGGAGGTCTGCTGTTCACACACTCTCTGCCAGCTACCCACCGAATCCTCTCTTGTGGTGCTTCCTCCTCTGTTCAGCTCCAGACTCCCTTCTCATCGTGAGTACTGCTGGTAGTTTTACTTGCCAGCAATACCACCCTGTTACCGTCACTAAGTAACTCCTGTCTCCTCTGCTAGACGGACCCAGAAACAAAACCCTCCCCTGGACTCCAGCCGATCCACGTCTCCAACTCAGCCTCACTTACAATAAACTCATTTTTACCAATTCCCTGTCGGCCGATTCATTGAGCTCTCTAACAAACCTAACATATGCATTATGAATGTTCAGCAATAAGGACAACCACACCATATACAGATCAAAGCTCTACAGTGCTACGAAAAAGTATATTTTATTTTTTACATATTTGTCACAGTCAAACTGTTCAGATCATCAAATTACATTACACAAAGATAACTCTAGTAAATACAAAATGCAGTTTTTACATGATGATTTCATTTATTAGAGGAAAGAAGCCAAAAGTAATGGCAGCAACAACTGTGTTACAAATCAAGTGTTTGCAGTAAGTGGCAAAAAGTCTTTTTGCATTGCGGTGGAAGAATGTTGGCCCACCCTTCTTTACAGAATTGTTTTAATTCAGCCACATTGGAGAGTTTTCAAACATGAACAGTCTGTTTAAGGTCATATCACAGTATATCAATTAGGTTTAAGTCCGGACTTTGACTAGGTCACTCTGAAACTAATTCATTTCTTAAGCCATTTCGAGGTAGACCTGCTGGTGTGTTTCAGATCATTGTCCTACTGCATAACCCAAGTGTGCATGAGGTTATGAACTGATGACAGGACATTTTCCCCTTAGGATTTTCTGGTAGAGCGCAGAATTCATGATTCCATCAATTATGAAAAGTCATTCAGGTCCTGAAGCTGCAAAGCAGCCCCAGACTATCACACTACCAGCACCATGTATGGCTGTTGATCTGATGTTCTTTTTATGAAAAGCTTTGTTTTATGTATTGAGAGTTACACCTTTCAAAAAGTTCAACTTTTCAAACTCAAGTTCATCATTCAAAAACTGCATTTTGTATTAACTTGGGTTATTTTTGTGGAATAATAAAATGTATTTGATGATCTGAATCATTTAATTATGATAAAAATTCAATAACTAAAGAAATAAATAAAAATCAAGACACGTTATGATGAAAATAATTTCATTTTCATTGTATATATTTTCCCACTATTTACACGTACTTACTCTCACATCCACTGGCTCCTCTGGAGAAACAATATCAACAGGCAGTCGGGGGAACACAAACCTGGATGAGCTGTTTTTCTGGAAATTTATGTCCTGCATCTGCATGGTTTCTGAAGATACTCTGCAAAATAGCAAAATCACAATTTTTTTGTATTTTTTTAAATTCAGCAAACATTTTATTTTTGTGAGCCTGGTGAAAGTCAGTGTCAGTCATCTCTTACCTGTTGACATATACACTAATTTGATCAGAATCAATGATGGCAGGC
>OMLM01010055.1:0-27424 GCA_900302695.1 Helostoma temminkii | reverse complement strand
AATAATAAATATTTAATAATAATAATATTTTTTTTATAATTTTTTGATGTTGAATGATCAGGAAGCTCTGCAAATATTGCCTTATTAGGTTCAAAAATATGTCACTGTTCAAATTTCTTTATATTCAATTTAAATAATTGTGTTTCTGCAGTTTCTAGTGAGAGATTCTGATAATTATTTCAAAGGTTTATTAACAAAATGAAGAACACTACCCGTTTGTTTACTATGCATGAATCCTCCCTTGATAATTAACCCCAGACTGATATTAAAACACAGATATGCCTTTAAATAAATCTTCCACCATTCATACCAAAGGATGTGCTAGCAAGTACAGTAAACAATGCAATGTAACATAAAGCATAAGTCACAAGCCTAGTTCTAATTTCACATATCATGTTAATGCAAATTGTATTTTATTTCATTAATAATACCTGTTACAGAATCTACCACATCTATCCAGCTGCACTCCTCCTGAGAGGATGTGGGTGAGGCTGTGAGTTTGGATTGGCAGTAGTGAATTGTCTTACGACCATAGAAACTATCTTCAATCTCAATAACTTGACCAGAACCACACTGTAATGTGGCATTATGTCCACCACATGCAATAGATGTCCCAGAATCTGAGAAGAAAAACAAGAATCAAATGAGGAGAGTAATTACAGCTTAAGTTTAAAGTTCATTATAGTTGAAGAGTGCATACCAAACTGGCAGATGAAGTTGAGTTCCTGGCTACAGTTTGCTGTAGATTCCCACTGGAAGCCTGAATGTCCCAGGATATGTCCACAGGCTGCTTGTGCATCTGGCATGTTCACCCAGTTGCTATAGCTGACATCTGAGCCATCCAGCCATGCAAGAGAGCCTGGAAAAAGGAAAGATCAACAGAAGACACAACAAAAGATGTTACCACTGCAGCTGGCAGGGGCATTTTCCATATCTTTTCTTTCTGGTATGTGAATTGTTAAGGTGCTATTTAGGGATCGTAAAAAACAACAAGTACTAGACTTAGGTTGAGACGCGGTGATTGAATGATAAAGCCTCATTTTGTGTGAGGGAAATACAGACACATTTGTAAATCAGGTCACTTGACAGCAAGCCTATTAACAGGTTCAAACGACTAAAACATCTCTGATTACCCCTGCTGCAAGGAGATATCCATGTGAGACATGTTGTTAAACAAGCACATTACACATCTTTACAATCAACATGCAAGCTGGCTAATGAGATAACACCAGAGGCGATAACGTCTTCAACCTTTACAGTTTTCAGTCAATTCAGATTATAATCACCTATAATAATCACATGGCTCGTTTGGCTCTTCAAATATGCAACAGAACTTAAGAATAACTTAAATGTATATGTGTAAGAAAGAGACTTTAGAAGTCGTGGGTGGTCTATGTTGCCTCCCCTGTCCAAATGCCTCCTCACCCTCAGAGTCAAGAGTGAGGTTTGGAGCCGCGGGTGCCAGTCCGAGCCACCAGTCTTTCTCCGGCGCCAGGTGCTTCTGAAGGAACTGCTGTGTTTCATCATTCAGGATGAAGGCGAGATGTCCTCCACCTCGCTCACACCATCCCTCGGCACTAAGGAAGGATCGTTGCAGGGCCACAAACTCATAACAGGAACCGTCAAAACCCTCCTGATATCCTGGGCAGGGTAGAGTCTCTGTATCCTCGGCATAACAAGGCCAGCTGAGGAGGAGAACCATAGACGTCAGTGCAGGGAAAACCGTGCTGTCCATCTCTGCTTCTGCATCTGTTCAGCCTCTCTGCTAACATGTCTTTAAAAGGTACTGACGTCAGCAATGCTGATAATCAGCTAATCAGGTCTTTAGGGTAATTTCTGACATGCTTTGTGCTGTTCCCATAATTCTTGTGCCCAAACAAAGCTCACGAGGGCAGTGAATGGGAACAACAGCCAACTGCCAACACTGATTGCTCTTCTGCTTCGATTACTGTAGGACTCCACAACCTGCAGAGTGAGATAAGCTGCTCGTTTAGATCCTTCCTACAATGAAAATGTCACACTGAACACACCAGAGACTTTAATCATCCAAGGGGCCTGAATTTGATGTGAAACTGACGTGGAAGGTTCAATTAAAAAACAAGTTAAAAATCATACTGTAAAATGAATAAATAAATAAGAAAAAAATAAAATAAATAAGAATGAATAAATCCCCTTTAATTAATCTTTTTTATAATGCATATATGTAATTTATTGGTATGAGAGCAAAGTAAATATGTTCATGTACTCCACTACACTTCAGTACAAGTACATTGGTATTTTCAAGCAATGCAACTAATCTATACTACGGTAAATTTATCTTCACTAAAGATTTTAGATACAAAACCCATGAGGAACTAAATGTTTTTGTTTGTTGTGAATTAAACTCAACAGTCTAGTAGTAAATAGTTTTATCCATTAGGACATAAAATTACACTGAGTGATGTGACAAGCATATGATTGTTGTAGTATCTGTGATTTTTAAATTATGAAGTATTTTCTACTCATTGTGAGGGTTATACAACGCAGACAAAAGAGAGCATTGTGAACGTATAATGAAATAATGAAAATATTCAGTAGTTCCAGCCTTAGATAAAATGGTTAAAAAAACAACTGTACCTCAACTAAAACAGTAAAAGGCTGTGTGTGTATTACTGCAATGCTTAAACAATGATGAGCTGTGTTTCTGCACTGAATACTTTAAATGTTAAATGTTTGTACTTGAAGAAGCCTATATTTTACCTCATTATACGTACATAGGCTACTTTTACATAAATATGCAACTAAAACTAGAGGTTGCACGAAACTCATGACACTCCTTTGACAGCAGCCCATGTTCTGGAACATATTTCGATTAAAAAGTTACATACTACAGAAAATATTGGACACCTTATTGAACCCATTTGAGAAATTTGCAAAATGACAAATATAGAGGAAGAACTCAGTAAGGCACCGAATGAATAATGTAAAATACACGTACTAAAGAAAGTAAAAATATTTGTACAAGTGAGTCCAGTTGTTCAGTTGTATTTTCTATTACACTGCTGTCAATCAAGTAGAATCAAAATGACTTATGCAGTGTAAAATCACAATGTCAGGCCAGTGTAGCTGTATTGGTGTAAGGTACGTTACCCACAGGTGGTGTAGTTTTATTTCTCAATACTTTTACTATTCTCAATTCTCCCAAGACATTTAGTCATATTATCGGTGCAAATTTTGTCTCTTTATGGTCATTATTGATTATATATATTATATTGATATTTGAAGTTTGTGTTGTTAGTATTACATTGTTTTGTGTAGATGCTTCGCATTTCTTTATAATCAGCTCTTTTTGCATTGTTCTGTGCTGCTGGTAATGTTTAGGGCCTGTGTGAAGTCGTTTTGTCCCTCAGATTAGTTTCTCTCTTAACTTTGTGGTCAATTGTTTATCTTGTGCATTTTTTTTATAAATGCCGTCGACAAAAAAAAGCGACTCGTTAAGGTCCCGGATGTCTGACGTAATATTACTGCGACGAAGCCGTCTGAGGACATGAGCCGTTGAATAAACCAAATACTAACAATTTACTTAACGTCTCAGGAATTAGCTGTGTTTCCGTAATGTTGGCTTGTAAAAGGAGCTTGGCCAGCACTCTGGTGTCTGGTCTGCGGGTTCTTCGTAGTAATGAAGTAAATACACTTTAACTGTCCTTGCAGCTTTGAGGGTGAACCCACAGCAGGTTGCTAACTTGACACTCACCGCTACTCGGCTTTGCCTCCTCAGGTTGTTGTCCTCAGCCAGATGCACAGATGTCTGTCCACACAAACAGACGGAGAGGCTCGGATAGCAAAGGTCCTGAAGGAGAAGTTTCCGTTGGCTTCGTCGCTAAAAGTTGTGGATATATCAGGTAAACGCTGATAAATCATGTGACAGTTATGGGGAGTGAGTTATCAGCGATGACACCGGAGACGTCAGTTATGAAGTTCAGTATATTCATCTGTAAAATGTCCATCCCGGTATCTAAGAGTGTTTATATGTCCTGTTTAGCCTGACTAGCTGTCCCAGAAATACAGATACATGAGGAATAAAGTTAGGGGGATTTTCATTTTCTGTGCCCTTTTTAAATAGCATTTAATTTAAAAATTATTATTATTATTATTATCATCAACTAATTGGTTAATTGTTATATCTATTTTTGGGATGCAGAGGTTTCAGTGAAATTAGTCACCCAGCAGAGCTGTGTACTCTGAGCTCCTCATTCTTCATAATCTCGGTAGCTTTTTAAAATAAATCCCTTAACATCCAGTTTCCAAATGTTTGTTTTGTGTTTTAAAACTGTCAGATTTTTCCAGCCCTTCCACATGATGTTGATGCTGAATAAACCCAACCCGAGACTTTGATTGAGTTTCTATCTGCATCTTCCATCAAATCATTAATTTTCCTCATGTGCACGTTTGATTGTGAATCATCCTTTAAATCTCTGGGATCTAAACTGAAAGCAGGTTTATGCAATTTTTATTTTGTAATTCCATTACACTGGGCCACAATCTGGAATTATTTTTAATAAATCTGCAGTTTTTTTTCCTTAAGATAAGAAAATACTAATAACCACATAAATTGTTTTATTGTTGATTGAGTAATCAACTAATTGATTCAGCAATTAGTCTTCATTTATGTTCAATGTAAATGTTCTGAATGTGATACTTTTTTAAACTAAATAACAAATAAAATACCCATCTGTTGATTTTATCCCAACACTAAATAACTTGCCAAACAATATAAAGAGCCATTTTTGAAATTTCATTGACTGAATTTCATTCCAGAAGTCTGTACAGGTCTATGTCTCTCATAAACAGTTTATTTAACACAGCTTTACTGTACATTCTTTCATTTCTTCACTTTCTTCACAGTTCATCATTAGTTATACTTTAAAATGCAAATATTAATAATTATTGTGTTAGCTTGTTGACTTGTGTAGACACCAGTTGGTTACAGCAAACATAACAGTGCTTGTGTGATCCTGTTTTGTGTTTAGGTGGTTGTGGGGCCATGTATGAGATTCATATAGAGTCCAGTGAGTTCAAAGGAAAAAGGACTGTTCAACAACACCAATTAGTCAATCAGGTTAGTCACTGTAACAGTCAGTCAAGCATATTACCTCTGGTACTATAAAATAATGAATAGTCTAAAACCAGATATGTTATATTGTACAGTTTTTACTGTATAATTTAATTTTGAGATGTGTGTGTTTTAATTATTATAGGTTGTAAACTTATATTTGCACTTGTGTGCCATGGATCAGTCTGTCAACCTTTTTTATTATCCTCAGATGGACAAGTTTTGCTGTTTTAACTGAAGATGACTCATTAGCTGATGTGTTTTGTCGTCCACAGGCACTAAAGGATGAAATTCAAGGAATGCATGGACTGCGGATATTCACTGATGTTCCAAAGCATTAGAGAAAATAGTCCCTTTTATTCACACTGTCTGTTACGAATATAGAGATTCAAAGAGGAGATTATGTAATAAATTGATTCCATGATAATTGTTCATGTGCAAGTGGCAGGAGTGCACAAAGACATTATCTCTGGCAGGAAATGTGTGATAAACACTGTATGAGATTATTCTACATTATAATTCAGTGAGATTTTCTCCTCTGAGATAATCTATAAAAGTAATGAACGCTATCATACGCACAAAATGACTTCGTATAATGCTAGTTTTCAAGTTATGTATGTTTCCTCCCAGTCAGGGGTCTTCTCAGGGTCGAAAAGATGCTGGTGTAATGAAAAGCATTCCAACAAGTAATAAATACAACTATCTTTGATACTGGAGAATTGCTATAGACCCTCGTTGAGAACTGGAGGAGATCAGTTTGAAAGGCTTTATTTTACTGTGTCACGACACTGATCACAAATCATTATTGTTTCATGTAAACGGGTTGATTATAAACTTCCCACTGGATTGTATGTGGACCTTGTGTTCATGCTACCTATGCACTGGTGATGACAAGTTGCAATAAAAAGCAGCTGCTCCCCTGCACACACACACTTCTCACTTGATTGACTAAGGAGGCTTCATAAACTGCATGTAATTAAATTCATATGGATGTAGAGAGGTGTGGACTCACCTTTTCATTCATTTATTTGGAATATTAATTTTTAAAATATCTAAACAGCATATACACTCACTGACCACTTTATTAGGTACACCTGTACGATGTACACCTTAAAGGTTATAATTTCTCAGTGTTAAAGTTGAAACTGTTATTATTGAACTGGAGTGTGTTATATTAAGAGGTGTCACTAATGTTTTGAACCCCTCACTGATGTAAATAGGGAGGCCAAAACTGTAGAACCGCCTCTTACTGGACAGCATTATATTAAGTCCCCTTCACCCATTATGACCTCAATAATAAACATATAGTAGTATTTTATCCTTTTAACGGTTTGAAATTATATATTTAGAAATTATAACCTTGTAAATGTAGAATTCATGGCAAAGCTGCTGAGTTGGATTACATTAGATTGTACAGGTGTACCTAATAAAGTGGCATTTTGCTGCAGTCACACAGCAGTGACTAACAGTAAAATACTTTTAATTAATATAATACCATTCCTACTATAATGCTGATCGTGCTCTTATGCAATCAGTTGATTGTAAAATGACAAATGCCCATTTCAATTTTCCAATGAAAAAATGAAAATCTTCTAAATGCTTCTCTGTTCACCTGTTGGCCATCGGCTCTAGCAAACCTCCTTTACTGACCAGATAACTATATCAAACACCTTGTTCACACTGCCCATGAAGTGATCACTTCCTCAAAGCTTCACAGTTGCAATAAGGGGGGAACATCCACTGTACTTCTTATGTGGACATGTATTCAGATAAATCTAAAGCAATCTAAAGGATTTTTTTACTAAAAAGTTGCAACTTTTAAAATAATTTTTGCACACATGTCCACCTGTGCAGCTGTCAATGCTTACATATGGCAGAACTGGCAAATAATGAACCTGTCATTTCATATAGACAAAGTTTTGCGCACACTTCACCAGCAGATGGTGCGCTCCATACTCCATACCGCTGCAATCAAAGCTAATTCACATGAATTATTTTCCACATTCTTCAAATTGTTAAATCACTCATAATCTTTATGACTTTAAAGCAATTAAAAAAACACGAACTGTCATTTTAGTTTCGTGTGACCGAATCAAACTGTAGACACAGAGATTTAAGGCTCATCCATCCTCACAGCGCCTGTCCCTGCACAGGCTGCGCACCACATCACCCGAAGAGGAGCGGAGAGGAAGAGCAGCTGGTCTCCGACATGGCTAAAGAAGGAGCAGATATGACAGAGGAAACGGAGTACATGATAGACAAACATGTGGGCAAAGATACAGAAAACGTGGAAACGTCTGGCGAGGCCAAAGAAATGCGAGCGGTGATACTGTCGGGATTTGGAGGTCTGAACAAACTCAGGGTGACCAAGAAGGCAATGCCCGAGCCTCAGGAGGGCGAAGTGAAGATCCGCGTCAAAGCATGGTAAATATGATTACAATATACATTTATATGTGCTTATGGGTTGTGATATGTGCACTGACGCTTGATTCGCACTGTAGTTTTTTTTACCAGCAAACACGACACATAACATTACTGCAGGATTTCGCTGCTATGAAGCCACAGGTCTTTTCTACTACATGAGGTTTGCTGGCTGGTCAATCTGGCAGTTATTTCAAACAACGACACCTATTTTGTAAATGCTCTGTTTAAAGGTTGGTGATTGATCCTTTCATTCCAGCTTCCACCTGCAAACTCTCAGTTTAGGAATAATAAGGTGTTTTCTGTTTCATTTTAATGGAGATGCCTGTTGAATGTGGCCTTGTGTTCACCCAGGAATAGTCAGTGACTCACCACTGGCGAGCTGTAATCTTATAATCCCAGCTCATGCTAAATATTTGTGTTATCAGTTATATCAGAGACATCCTGCACACACTGAATTAGCAGATCTAATAGAAACAAACAGCTTGTTTTTCTTATTTGTTGCAGTGGCTTGAATTTCCTGGACCTGATGGTTCGTCAGGGGACTATTGATAATCCTCCAAAACCTCCTCTTGTGCCTGGGTTTGAGTGCTCTGGAATTGTAGAGTCAGTGGGTGAAAACACGAAGGGATTTGAGGTTGGTGAATAACAGGTTGTTATTGCGGTGATCTGTGACTAAATGTCTGAACTACAGAATTTGCATCAACAAAACTTGTTGAGTTGCAAAGTGTATTTATGAGAAGCAGGTTAGAATGAATCCACAGTTTACTGCACTGTTCACTTACGCTTTAGTGTCACATTATTGCTTCACATTAGTGCCACTAGTTATTCTGCTAACCCACCATGTTTTATCAGATAGGTGACAGAGTTATGGCTTTTGTCAATTACAATGCCTGGGCAGAAGTGGTTTGCACACCGGTGGATTTTGTCTACAAGATGCCGGAGGAAATGACTTTTGCAGAAGCTGCAGCGTTTTCCCTGAACTTTGTGGCTGCATATATGATGCTGTTTGAGGTTGCCAATCTGCGGGAGGGGATGTCAGTGTTGGTCCACTCTGCAGGAGGTGGTGTGGTAAGTTGTTTATATGACTCTTGCAAAGCCAAACTTTCATTACAACTGACACCAAATACAAAGTTTGGTGTTGTTTATTTAAAACTCTTAATAAGTGTGAGTTATATAAGCATTATACAAACATAAATGAATAATACATATTACCTCTACATTAATATATCACACTTTATGTGTATTTGTGTTATTTCTGCTGATTGTGTTGCTTTTTTGTGCTTTTAGAATGAACATTTATGCCTTCAGACGCCGATAAATTGTTGCAACTGTTCTTTTATTTTCAGGGACAAGCTGTTGCTCAGTTGTGCTCTACTGTACCTAATGTCACCGTGTTTGGGATTGCCTCATGTTTCAAACACGCAGCCATCAGAGACTCTGTGACTCACCTGTTTGACAGAAATGCTGATTATATACAAGAAGTCAAAAAGTAAGCAAGAGGACTTTGTATTGCTTATCATCGCACAGGGAGCATGCACATGAACTTAAGTGATAACACTGACTTGGCTGTGAGGAGAGGGATGTGCAAAGGTGCAGATGTTACCTGTTTTTTTATTTGGTTTTGTGTGGCCCTCGTCCCCATGGCAACTTCCAGCTCATCACAGAGAGCAGCAGTGCTGTGAAGGGCAGCCGAGGTCTACACTGGCAATGTGGAACATCTGAGCCAATTAAAGCTGGGGATGGATATCCTAAACATTTAATTCACCACACAGCACACTGCCAGTTAGCATAGCACATAAACACCTGCTACCAGATACTGTTTAAGATGCAGTGTGCACAAGTTTACTGTAATTGTGCTGTGAAGTTTTGATCCTATTCTAAAACATAATGAAAAGTTCTCGATTATTATGTGAACGTAAGGTGCATATTCATCAGATTATAATACATTTAGATTTAAATATTGTTGTATTAGCACTGATTGTTTCTACATATGAACAATGGGAGTGGATTAATGTGCCTTTCATCTCTCTGGCCCACACATTCTTCTCAGGATCAAGCTCAAAGTACAATTAAATTAGTTTTTTTAGAAAAGGCAAAAACCATGGGAATCACAAGACCGCCAAGCAGTGTAGCCAAGCAGGTGTCCAGGGACACAGGGTAGACAGTAAGGAATTTTCGTCCCCCTAGTATTAACATGCTTTTCAATATTTCATAACCAAACCCAACTGAGGCTCATTGTGGGTGGCAAAATTATTGTCTGATTGATTCTGTGTGCAATAAGAGGACAAATCTTCTTACATGATGTAAAATGTGTTACTTAGGAGGAGTAATGTGGGCACTGGCAAACATCAATAATCTCTTTATAAAAACCCTGTGGGAAGAGTCAAACAAAAACATGGGTTGTATGTTGCAACTTTTCCTCGGAGTAACACTCCAGAGAATCAGTGCTCAAATCTTATGAATCTATGATGAAACAACATCTGAATGGTGAAGTCATGGACCTGCAGAATAGTCATAAGCAAGCTAATACAACCTTACACTACCACAGTAGTTGGTGTTTTGATTGCACTTTATCTTATCTAGTGGAAAGACAAGCTATGCCTCTGGTACTAATATGTGGAAGCAAGTCAAGAACCCTCTGAAAGTGATTAATTGGCTATTAAAATACTGGAAATAGTGAAATATACCTATTGCAATTTCCTAAATTTGAATGTGATGCCTTCAAATTGCTTGTTTTGTTCAACATACAGCCCAAGGATATCTAGTTTATTAATTTATAAACAAAAAATTCACACAACTTAGGGAATGTTAGACTATGAACTGACTCAAATTAATCAAGTAGTCAACTGGTTCATTTGATTTATGTGGTTGTAAACTCCTTTGAGATGTTCATTGGATAAAACAAGAACAACAAGGGCTCTGGGAAACTGTGTCAGCCGTACTTAAGTTTGTTGACATTTGATGGATCCACAGTAAATTGAAAAAACGATCTGCAGATTAACTGATAATGGAAGTAACCATTAGTTGCAGCTCCCATGTTTAGACTGTACTCTTTCATAAACAATATAATTTATTAGTTTAGATGAATCCTTTTTTTAGGACTCCAACTTTACTGTTTTTCTCTTGTTTTAGGATTTCTCCGCAGGGAGTAGACGTCTTGTTGGACTGTCTGTGTGGGGAAACCACAGGGAAAGGTCTGAGTCTGCTAAAACCATTGGGAACTTATATCCTCTATGGTGAGAACAATACTTTTGGTTTCACTGTGTGTTATTGCAATGTTTGTCTTTGCCTTTTCTACTGTAAAATGGAAATGAAAAAATAACTAGCTTTACTTAAACAACTCTAATTTAGTTGTTAAAACAAAATAGCTTGACATTTAAGGACGCTCATTATCGCTCTCATATTAGAAGTCACTGTTCCTAGCAAAAATAAAGGAGATATAAGACATTAATTAGTGGGCTTTATGGGTGCTTGTAAGTAGATATTGTAGGACAGAACCACACTAGCTGTTTGCCCTCGTTTCCAGTGTAAATGCTAAGAAAAATAAGCAGTAGCAATTTATTTATGACACTGATATTGATCTTCTCATTTAGTAAAAAGGCCTCTTTTTAGCAATAGGCCAGAATGTGACAGAGAGACATTAATTCAGTGTGTTGTAAGCTGGACTTGGTGTGAAATAGTGGCGATCACTTGAATAAAACAGACTCAATAACCTGCAAATTAAATGTATTGTCTTGTAACAACAGTGGAATGAAGTGTATTCATTACCTTTTCTTATTCTGAGTATGTGCAATGTCATACTTGCATGATTCTAAGGGTCTACAGGCGACACTTGTTCTTGCTCACCTCACCCAAATCGCTTCTTGACTGTTTTATTACTGACCTTTATTACTCCTGCTCAGGCTTTTGCACAGAATACAGCAATCCTGTTTTTTGTTTTTCTTTCAGGCGCATCAAACTTGGTAACTGGGGAAACAAAGAGTTTCTTCAGCTTTGCAAAATCTGTGAGTCAGAGATGCAGTCTGTCATCAACATTCGAAGAAAACAGTACCCTGTTAAACACGCAATGAACATTTCATGTAAAATGAAACACACAAATGAGTCACTTGCATCTGTTTTTTCCTCCAGTGGTGGCAGGTGGAGAAGGTGAACCCTATAAAACTATATGAGGAGAACAAAGTCATAGCTGGATTCTCACTCCTCAACCTCCTCTTCAAACAAGGGAGATGTGGCCTCGTGAAATCAGTGATGGACAAACTCTTGTGTCTCTACAAGCAAAAAAAGATCAAGCCGGTAGTGGATTCCCTGTGGGCGCTGGAGGAGGTAAGAGCCAGGGGTGATCGGAGGCTTTAAGAGAGTAAGGCCAATAGTGATCAGATTAAAAATTATTATAATGGTAACAGAACAAGGTTTGACGAAATAATTTCTGCATATAATCTGTTGCTTGTCGCTGCTGCTTTCTGTGGGACATTGTCAGCTGGTCTTGGATGTTCTCCACAGATGGTGGGTAGGTTGCTTCTTCCTGTTCCACAATGACTTCACACCCACACAGAACCAAACAGGCCGTACGTCAATCACTTCACTTTGGATTTCTGCAAACACTTTAAATGTGGCTGTCCCAATTCTGGGGAATCTTTGACCAGCAGATGCTCTCCTGTTCTAATCATGGGCATGGTTTTCAGTCAGATTGCCTTCCTGCCTTCTTCTGAGTCATCGTGTCCTGGACAGTAGTTTGGTGTAGAGCTCCGAGAATCCTCTTTAACGAAATCACAAAAGACAATTAAATCATTACTACTGGTCTCTCGCAGTGACTGACTAGTGTCTCATTAGCTGTTGTATCTCAGAGATCAGTGATCCAGGGCCTCTAGACAAAGATGCTAAAGGTTTTCAATGTGATTTCCTCTTTTTCCTTTCCTCTTAATGTTTATACTGTATTTTGACAAGGCTCTTTTGTGGGCCTCTTTGCTCTTAACATTTCAGGTGGTACACTTGTCTAACAGGGCAGCAGCTTAAAGCTGTCCCTCATACATTATAAAATGTCTTGTTAGTGATGTTGGTAACATTTTGGGCATCTGTGATTGGATGATCGATATAGGCTACACTTGACTGATTACTTTTGTTACACCAGTTGTGCAGGAGTTTGGTGACCTTGTGCAAAAATCATGTCCCTGAACATGAAATACAATGTTGAAGGTTTTTCCTTGGCAGCAAGGAATACTGCCACAACCGTAGTGGCATTCTGAGATTTCTCTCTACAGTCTGATGGATAATATTTTGATCAAACAATTCTTGTTTTCAGAGTTACTTTTATTGCTCATGGGAAACTTCCCCCGTACTGTTGTCATTAAACTTTTTCAGATTGCTCAGGCCATTCACTGGAACCATCGCCCATGAAGAATCTCATTAGAGGGGAGGATGGCGTGGGATGTTGTGTCAGGGGCACAGTCTGTCTCATTTGGAAGGAGAATTCAGAGGGCGTTAGTTTATATGTTGACCATGGCAACCTTTTTTCTGATTGTGCAGGACTGGAACAGAATAACAGGAGTTTATCTGACTACCAACAGTTTCAGTGAGGAAAATGTTAATTGTGTTGATCCCTGTTTAGGATACTAACAAATAAAAGCCAGACTACATATAATGTTGTATGACACAGTGATCACTGGTTAATGTACATAATGCTCTGTTTTACCCTCTTGCTCCAAAATGCTGTTGTCTCTGCTGCAAATTGCTATGTAGCAGCAAAATGCTGCACAGTTTATGACCTAATTTCGCTCTTGGCTTGATTACCTCTGCCTTTTTTAAACACACGATTGCTTGTGATGCAGAGGCTTCCAGACAAAGAGACACACTGAGTTGTGTGGCTTCTAATGAGAAAATAAGGTATCAAATCCTGAGAATGTTTAGTGAGGTGTGAATTTCTGAACAATGATTCAGACAAGCTTTAATGAGATGTTGTCACGGTTCCGGTTTATAGTTTGTTAATTTTGAAAAGAAACATAATTTCTGCTTCACTGTGTAATGATCATTTTGGTTATTTTGACCGAAAAGTCTCACTTTTATGTTCAAAAAGGAATCTGGTAATTAGAAGAGAAGAAGTGATGAGGATGATGTGTTAGAACTGTTTGTGTGGTTTGTTATATTTCATTATTCAGTAATAATAATCCTTACTGCAGCTACTGTGAAGTCAATTCATACTTTAGTCTTTTCTTAAATGAAACTCAAGGTAGATACTCATTTTCAGATGTAAGGTTCGAGAAAGTGGATGTTTTATCAGGATGTGACTCACTTTAGGAGTTTATATCACCCTCTAGGATGTTGTGGAAGCATTTATTATTATTATTCATGTTATTTATTTGTTATTAGAGCCCACTCGACACTGCTAGTGAAGAGCTGATAAATCATATTGCCTACTCAAAGTTATATTGTCGATATGGTCAAAGGTAGAATGACGCGTGTACTTTGGGGCCTATTATAAACCCTTTTGATCATTACTACAGGCAGTGGTGTGTTGGTTTAAATAAACTAGACTGACAAAAGTAAAGAAATAATGAATTATTACATTTGCTAAATCAAATTCACTAAACCAAAATTAAACGTTTGAATAAATAAGACTTTTGGGTTAGAGTTTCATTTGTTTTTAATTTTAAAAAAATAGCTGTGCTATTTGTTATCTCACAGTTGGTGTCTAAATATGAAGTTTGCTGAAAGTAAGTTAATTGTTGTGTTTTATCCTCAGGTAAAAGAGGCCATGCAAAGAATTCATGATAGAGGCAACATAGGAAAACTCATTCTGGATGTCGAGAAGTCTCCCACCCCTTTGGTAACTTTTTTTTTGTTGTTGTTTGTTTCTAGTAGTTACTTGCAGGAACTGGAAATAGCTCCACTTTTCAAAAAAGATAACTGTTTAGGTTTTTTATCATACTGTACGTATATTATATTTTAAATTTACACTTTTCATCCTCTTAAGTTACCTTAAGTAACAAGCCAAAATTAACTGTTTATATGCCATCTTGTAATATCATAAAAGCACTAAAAAGTACTATTTAAAGATTTAACGAGGGCAAAGGGAAATTATATGCTTAAAAGTTCAGCGTGAAGTATGATTTACACTGACTGCTTCCAACTTGATGTATGTTATATAGTATTTTATATTCTAATATACATTTAAGACTAAAATAGGCACATTGATGTGACATGATCAGTTAGGATACCAGTTTAGATCAATGTGACAAAAAGCATAAAATTAAAACAACAGGAACCAGCAGGTCGTTTGTTTTATCTCATTTATTTAGCCATGTGGAGTTAATTTTCAAAATCACCTATCACGACGATGCTTTTCAGATATAAACATGATTATGATGATGCATAAGACAGGCTGTCTGTCTCTGTGCATAGTTATTTTCATAGCTAATTTCCTGGCTGACTTGCAGTGTGGCATTTGTTGCAAGTGAATAGTTACATTTGACATTTCCGATGTTTAATGCACATTTTCAGGTTAAGTCAGGGTCATCAGGAGGCAGTGAGTAGGATTTCATCCTGTTTTAGATCAGTTGTTGCCATGGTGATCTGAACATCAGACCTAATGAAACTATTAGATGTGTAGACAGGCTCATATGGAGAGCATAGACCCTGCACAGCTGCCCATCAGCATAGACAGTAGTTGTCAGATGTTTCTTTCTACTATATGCTATCTCAGTTAAGGGTAACTGAATAATATTTATCACTAGATGGCCAGTGACAGCACAGAGACCAGTGAAGCAGGAGAGGAAGAGGAGGAGCCCGAGGGAGACAATGACAGCAAGGAGCGAATGCCTTTCATCCATTAGAACTAACAAACTCCACTGCCACATGTCTGGAGACTGGAGGGGCTGCACAGATTCACCACAGGGGAACACGTGTTGTGCATGTATGCATGGATGAATGTACGTACAGTATGTGTTTGTGCCTCCTGTCTGTTACCTATTGTTTATCAGTAGATTGGTGAAGCAAACGTTTTGGGTAAACGAAAGACTGACAAAATGTTCGCCACCCAGGCAGTTTCTCAAGTGCATTTCTGAAAATAGTATTATTATTTCTTCACTGTATTATCAAGTAATGTTACGCCAGCCAACAATGTGAATAGGTTTGTGTCTGTTTTACAGTTTATTGCATTTGCCACCAGTTTAATGATTTAGCAACAGACCGAGCTGATTATCACTTTAAAAACAGATCAATAAAGCATGCATGTCAAATAATGGAACAGGCATAGCATGTCTAAACATTTTACACATTTAATAGGAAAAAGTAGTTTAATTCACCTGTCCTCAGTGATGACAGTTGTAAAATCTGAGCAAGCATTTTCTTAAGTTTTATCCAAATGTCATGTTGCTTCTGACCAAGAGAGTGAATCACTTTCATGTTCTAATAGTAATGTGTAAACCAGGTGAGGTAGACAGGTCTGTGTGTATTTGCATGACATTTTAGTCTTAAAATTAGATCACCAGTGCCTTTGAGCTACAAACAAGTGTTTGATACTTGAAAACGTTCTCCTTGTGTGAAGATCACAATGGGCAGACTAACTAAAATATGTATTTTTAGCTGGAAAATGTAAAAGGATACATGAACTCCTTGTAAAAAAACAAACTTCCTCACCTAATGATACAACTCGAATTCCAAAAAAGTTGGGACGCTGTGTAAAATCTGTATAAAACAGAATGCAATAATTTTCAAATCTCATAAACCCAATGTTTCACTCACAATAGAATATAAACATCAAATGTTTAAACTGAGAAAATCTACCATACAAGCACAATAAGTTAATTTTGAGGGAGGAATTTTGTCCCAGTCTTGCCCGAACAGTCCTGGGTCTTTTTTGTGATATATTTTGCATTTTAAGATGCATCAGATATTTCAGTTGGTGAAAGGTCTGGACGGCAGGCGGGCCAGCTTAGCACCCACACTTTTCCACTATGAAGCCAAGTTGTTGTCATAGATGTTTAGCACTGTCCTGCTGAAATATGAAAAGGCCTTCCCTGAAAAAGACGTTGTCTGGATGGGAGCATAACATTTTGCACGATTTATTTGGATAGTACAGCAAGTTGTGTTCAGAAACAGTGAGTTCGGAAGTATTCCTAATAATAAGAATCATTATGCCCGTTTTTAATGCAGTGCCATCTGAGGGCCCGGGCACCTTATATTGTGCATCAGTCTTGTCCCTTCTCGCCAGCTCTTCCTTGTTAGTACCACTCACTTTTCTGAAAATGGTACATTTTCTCAATTTAAACATTTAATATGTTTTCTGTGTTCCATCTATTATTAAATATGGTTATATGAAATTGGCAAATCACTGCATTCTGTGTTTATGTAGATTCTACACAGTTTTCACACTTTTTTGGAATTGGGGTTATATAATTTGCAGTAAGATGAATCTGTTTACTTAGTATACAACATATTTTACCACTAAACTGTATATTCAGAACTTTTATTAAAATAGGTACATGATACAGAAAACCAGACAGGGTTACATTTATCTTCAGGTAATGGAATTGTTTTCAGAACAAATCAGATTTTCAAGATGTCAAATTTATATCTGTTTCAAAAACTTGCTGAATATAAAGACAAGTGTGGGTTTTCTTGGGAGAATCGTGAAATAGTCAGGCTGCAGTCTGAGGTCTGAGGAGCCTCTGCGTTGCTTGATCTACCAAAGGTGTTTACTTGCTGGTGCCTCACATCAAAAGTGCCATAAGACTCCAAGATAAATTATTTTTACAATGAGCAGGTGTATGAAGACAGGATGATTTAGGATAGAGCAACACTGTGTTTTACTTTGTGTAAGTATAATGCCCTCTGCTGTACTATATATCTGTGAGGTGTCACTGAAATGCATGAGAACAGCTGAGAAGGAGCACATATTTACCACACACTTACCTTTCCCTATCCAGATGACTGATTGAATTATATTTAAACTGAAATATATATGTTTTCATTTTTTATTTAGCCTAGCTTATTCAGTTCATTTTAAGTCAGCTCGACATCTGATTTATTTGTTACGTTACTTCAGAGCATCAAAATGTATCTTCTCAGTATTGAAAGACTACATAAATAAATCAGTGTTTTCTAAACATGAAATTTTCAGAAATTAAAAATCTATCAACAACAGGAGTAAACACTGCGTGCTTTGAAGCTAGATAAAAAACAGTGGAGAGACAGTGCTAATTAGTGTATTCAAGTGATTAATAATTTTAGAAATTCTAGACTAGGGAATCAGAACAATTATGTGTAGATGCTTTGAAAATACATCTCAGTTTCAACGCCTTCAGTGTCCGGTCTAATTGTTTATATGCGTGTGCAACTGAGAGTGAGAAAGTGTGTGTATGTGTGTATATGCCCTTGTTAAAAACAGAAAACGTGTGTAGTGAAGTCTTTAGCATTGTAAACTATGGTTTATCTGTGTACGTATATTTTGTCACATTTTGTTGTGCACTATCTTTGAGTACAGCTCTGTTTACTTGAATAAATTTATCTGCAAAGTTGTGTATAGTTTGATTTATGTCTTTTTTCCCATGTTACCTTGCTGTTTTTTTTTGGTTTTCTGAAATATGTTAAGTAAATGATGTTTACATCTTGAGCTTATGAAATCAGTGAGAAATAATAGCTTTTGATTGGATAGTCAGCTTCATGAAAAATAAACAACACTACGCTCAACCAAAGGAAGGAAGAGTGTCTGTGTTGTTTTCAGTGCCAATTACATTCAGAATCTGAAATATGGTGCTTGTACTGTATATTATGCATAATTCCTCAGTTTGGCACAAGATGGCAACAAAGTAAGGGTTTTCAAATTCTACAGATGGCAGTCAAACGATGTTGTGTTGGTGAATTAAATGTTTCTCACAGGAAATTTGACAAATATGCCGGTGTGTAAAGCCTGTGTTGTAACATTTCTGTCATGCAGCTCTAATAACTGTAGTTTGAATTAATTCTTGTACTGATGTCAAAGTTGCTGCAAGCTGTGTTATGTTTAAGCAAATATCTTAATGGTGGCTTCCTTATGGTCATTATTGTGTCATCCTCAACTCAAACTCCAGTGTCTGTGTCCAGTGTTTGGGTTTTATGTCTGCTTCAAAGTGTAAAGAGAGCTGTGTTACAAGAGATTTGGTTACAACAGCATTTGCTAATAGTTTTTTTGCAATACTATGCAATAGGTGTAAACTGAATAGATGTTAAATACAGTAACATTTCAAATCAGTCTCAGTTTCACATTACTTGTAACCAAAAATTAGAGATGCAGTATAAAATTACTTTAAAATGTGTTGAGATTATGCTGTATTACTTATGTATAGCAGTGAATGCAACTATTATTGCATTAGTTTTTTACTACTCATGTTTGGTTCCATAGCTTAGAGTATATTTCATTTGGAAAGCATATTATTTTGTACAGACTATAAAATAGGAAACATTCTTGAGCTGCTTTTGAAATCAGTATTGCTATTTTCAGCTCATATGCCCAAGGGCGTTTCTTATTTAGGCCTCGTACCCCTCTCAGTATACAACATCTCACTCTAAAAATAACTTTTCCTGGACCAGCAGTGGGAGCTGGACTCCCTTAGGTCTAATAGTGTTTCTGCTTAGGCTCAACAACATTCAGTTGGTTTCTTTTTTTCACGTACTGAAAATTGTAGTGATTGGATTCATACCACTTAGTGTACAGGAATCTCAGCTGGCACTAAGATGTAACATAGTGTCAAAAGGTGACTCATCATATGTGACTGGATGAGGAACATTCTGTAACAGCAAAGTTGTGAATGAATGAATTTCCAGTTTGTTTGTGAAATGAAAGCTCAGAGCACTTTTTTCCAAGTAAATATTTATAAAAAGTCAGACAAGGAAATTATTATTTACCATTTCACCCTTACCCCTGGCTGATGTTTGGACAGAAACAAACAGAGTCTCAGCCAGTGCAGGGCGAGTACCCAGAAAGGCATACAGAGGGCCAGTATATATATTCAGCTGCATGCAGTGTTGTTGGTTCTTTCTGCAGAGGTACAAGGTGTGCCACTGTGTCCTGCCCTGTAGGATCCACTGGCCTCAGACATGGCTCGTCTGGCCTTCCCCGTCTTCGTCGTTCTTTGCTTCTCTTTGCTCCACTTCAGCTCCAGCCGTCCTTCTCGCACCAGAAAGGCCGTGTTGCCTCGTCAGCATGGAGGTAACTACACACATCACCTGCAGATCAGCAACAATATCCCAAGTACTAACAGCTATTTGACCCGTTTTTCTCGCCTCGTCTTTGAGATGCAGCTGCAGAGGAAGATGATGTGAAGTCCCAGATTGAGAGGTTGTGGCAAGAAGTGAATTCACTCAAAGAGATGCAGGCATTGCAGACAGGTACAACTTTCAATACTCAAAAGAATTTGTTAATAATGTCTTTCAGTAATGAACAGTAAATGTTTACAATTATGGTTTTATTATTTGTTAATATGGTATAGTACATGTGACTCATGGACTTATCTTAGCGTTAATAATTTAGGTAACTGAGATGCAATACTAGAGTGTAGACATGACGGAGAAATAACTGGAATTTTGAAAAATTGGCTTTTAATGTCTTGGTGTGGTGAAACTCCAGCAGGGGGCGGTAAAGTAAAAAGTTGAATAGCAAAAGAAGAAGAATCTTAAATTAGTTAGAGAATGTAAAAACATTAATATTATATTTATTTGTGTTTTTTATAGTTCATCATTTTTAGATCAATTAAGTTTATTTTATTAGTCACTATTCACTAACTTTCTTTGCTATAAGTTATGGAAAATGGCCAAATGAATTCCTACAAATTCAAATTCTAAGTTTCAGAAGAATTACTAAGTAATTAAAATGATTAGTTAAATGGTTGTGGTTATTTTGCTGTTACTGTGTGAAAATTAAACATTGCAGGAGTTTTTAACCATTTAAATAGTTGGTTTACAATTATTTTCACTGGCTAAACAGGTGCTTTGTGTTTTCAGTCTGTCTCCGTGGCATCAAAGCTCACAGAAAATGTTATCTCACGAGCGAGGAACACAAACACTACCATGAGGCAAATGAAGACTGCATTGCACAAGGGGGAACTCTTGCAACGCCACGGGACTTGATGGAAAACAATGAACTGAGAGACTACGCAAAGAGGAGCGCTCCGGGATCCAAGGACTTCTGGATTGGCGTGGCAGACATAGTGAAAGAAGGCCAGTATGTTGATGTCAACAGTCTGCCAGTCAACTACTTCAACTGGGACCGCTCCAAGAAGCAGCCCACAGGAACGAAGAGGGAGAGCTGTGTTGCTCTTTCAGTGGCTGCACAAGGAAAGTGGTATGATGAGGTGTGTCGCAGCCTGAAAAAGTACATCTGTGAATATGTCATTCCTTAAAGTGAAGTGTTGTTGACAGTTTGATGGTCTTTTATGTGGTTCACTAGTTGAATTGTGCAAAACATTGTTGTCAAATATTTGCCAACTCATCATGTAAACATGACTTGTTATCGGACATGGATTATGAATATGTTATTAAAAGTTGGAGCTATCTGTTAATTAGCTTTTTAATTACCTTTAGTACATAAAGTGTTTACTGGGGCCACGTTCGCTTGACTCAAACTCCCACAACCTCAGACTGAATGTGATCTTAAATGTTTAATTTCATCAACTGCAGCACTAACAATAAAAAAGAGAAGGAAAAAATGCAATCTAGAGTAAATACAGTCAATCCACCTGACCTGTCTTTGGAATGTAGGAGGAAAACTCACCAAAATAAAGTTGAACAAACACAGAAAGAACATGCAGAAAGACACTTATCAAACCTTGACCCTTCTGGCTATGAGGTGAAATATGCATTTTGTTCTAAATTTCTAGTGATGCACTTACGCATAAAGTGTACTGCTGTGTAAAAACATCCAATAATATTATATATATTACTGCACATCATAAAGTTAATCAGAGTGCACTGGTAGTTCTCTCCCCACTCTCTAGCTATCAAAAGCCAAAATGTTAAAAAAAAAAATTAATTAAACAATACGGTTACTCCAAAAAGAAAGAGCTACTGTGGCATTTTGCAGTTTCTGTCATTTTTATGAAGCAACTTTACTCTTATACTTGATCTTTTCACTGTGAGTCCTAAATTCAGGTAACGTTATAAATCCATGAATTACCACTTCTTCATTCACAGTATCATTTGAACTAATCAATAAACACATTACACATCAGTTGTGAAGATGCAGACCATTTGCTGCAACATCCCCTAGTTCCAGCCTGGCTCAGCATAGTAAAGCTATGGTTCGTCAGGGCCTCAAGATCAGGTAATGAAGTGAGTCTCATCTGTCTGCTATTACATTATGAGTTGCTTCTGTGCTTTAGTGTTCATATCTCTAAATTATAGTTTTTTAATTATCACCCCAAAGCCCCCAAAGTTTACAGGCTTTTGTACAAGGAGACTGGGACAGCTGGACAATGCTCTGTGCCTCTCACATATATTATATTATATTATATTATATTATATTATATTATATTATATTATATTATGTGGTATTATAGGTGCTCACCTGCCCCTAAAAGCTGAACCGCTGACGCCTCATTTTTGCGTGTTTCTGTCATCTCTGGCCTTTTAAAAAACACAATTAAAAAAACGCACAGGCTCTCACCGACGTCATCCTGCCCGCACGCATCACGCACGCCTGTCTGGATGGACTGTGACGCCAGAACTCCCTGATCGGAGTCTCGCGGAGCGAAACACCGGCCATTTTTCTCCATGTATAGCAGGACACTGTGCTTGAGTAGTTTAACCGACAGTGTCGCGATCACTTTTATACGCCGATAACTTTTGGCAAGTTTGACTTTGTTATCCAAGCATCCAAACTTACAACAAACAGGACACGAACCATGTTTGGGTTTATCGCTGCAAAGTTTTCTCGCTGACATCACTTGTCCGGATAGATGCTTGTCTAAACTATCGCACAAATGGAAATGGTGCCTAGCGAGGAGAACCAGTTCGTACCCAAAGAGGTGAGGTTATTACGAACCCAGCCCAGGTCGGATAATCAACCCCCCTGGCTGTAGCTGTCACATTTGCAGATCGTGCACAGTAATAGTGGCAAAAGTTTCTGGAACTGTTTGCGAGTTTGACATGTTGGTGTATCATTTAGAGGCTAGCTCTTACCTGCTAACAGTTAGCTAAACATGACTTGGACGGCCTATCATGACATAGCTAACTAGCCATGTAGCTAGCTAACGCCACTTAGCTGCTAGCTCCAGTGTATCTCTGACAAAGTGACTTAATATGTGTATTCAGTGCTGTAGCATAATCATCATTAAGTTAACAGGACTTCAGGTTTTGCTTTCTGGTTAACAAAAATTCCTGAACGTATGCAGTGTTGTGGCTGACATTATGTTAAACCCTCAAGCAAAACGACATTTGTCAACATTAGTTAGCTAACTTGTACACTAGCTAGCTAACGTTAGCTGAATTTGGCTAGCTTATGTCGCTAGCTTTTCCAGTCTGGCAAACGGCAACAACTGTAGCTAATCTAGATGTTTTTGAAGTTACCAAAGCAAATTTAAATGGCTTCATCAATGGACATGAGTGGCAGTGCTGAAGCAGCGTTTACCCCTAACAGTGGTTGAACAAATGCGCATACCGTGCTTCCCCATTTGCTTCAATTTGCAGATTGTTTTGAATGAAACTTGTAGCTTTACTGTAAACGTTAGCTTCTGAAATTCGCCAGATAACGCTAATGCTAACCAAGTAACATTACTTACAAAGATACAGGTGTAACAGCGTTCTCGCTACGTTAGAAATTTGTTTATCACTGCTTTGTCTTAGAATATAAATTTTCACCTTTCCAGTTTTGTCAACCTTGACCTATGCATTTGTGATGACAAGTTAGCCCGTGTTTGTTTATCCTGCTACGCTTGGCTTGTTGTAGCTAACGTTAACGTGCTACATGCTAACTACCTAACGTTAGTCAAATCATTATCAATCTACTACACACACAGTGCTGTCACATTTTTCACACTAATGTAACAATAATCGGCTCTGTCAACATCAGTGCTAGTTGCTAGATTATAAATCGGTTGCTGACACGTTGGTTCAGGTTAATAGTGTCATAATGGTCACTACTCATCGGACGTTTTTACAGCTTATCATGCTATTTTATATTTAACGCTACACGTCATGTCCTTTTTATTTGGAGCGCCTCTGTTTAACTAAACATGATTTTATTTCATTTAAGCGAGCTGCGGATACGTCACCTATGGGACGTCATTTGTTTACAATAAGGGCTGGTCAAAAATTGTTTTTGTTGATGCATGCTGTCAGTATATTTAATAATAAGTTAATTCTTTGGTTATACTTTTACTTGTTGTTTTTTTTCCTGATAAGATAATTTAATCATTGACCTGTAAGGTACAATCCAACAGTTGAAGAACGAGTATGACAGGAAACCAAAACCTAGTGGAACATGACTTCCAACTACTTTCATTTTGTTGTTGAATTTGATGGAAAGTTTACAAGTTATTCAGTAATGTTGTGCAACAAGACAACAAGCCCAAGAGAAGGTAGGGAAGTGTGTGTAACTCCATCTGCACTTGATGTTGAAACATCTGTAACCAAAGAGACACGGCAACGCTCGCACACGCAGTCCTGTAACATTTGAAGTAAATGTCTGCTGAATGACTGTGTGTTTACAAACATCAGCCTCATTGTGCTGTGTTGATTCCTCATCATAAAATCCCTTGTTTCAACATGTCACCTTAGTTTATGTCTGTAGATGTCATAATGCCGTGCATTAGGTTTCCTTCTGATTAAAAAAAAAAAAAAAAAAAGTGTTGCACTGCACAGAGAGAGGCTGCATCAAATCCTGTGTGTTAGTATTTTACAACTGAAAATTCGAGGCCTCACATAGTAGAAAGATGACGGATCATTGGTTTAAGCTAAAGTTGTCATGAAACCGTCTTGGGCTAAACCTGCCTTGTAGTTTTCATAATTCTTTCACTTTCACTTTTGCATCCAGGTAGCCAGGCGTCTCCGAGCATATCTGAAATTTTTATTTATAACTTTTTTATTTATAACTTTCATTTAGTTGAACAACAGTTTTTATACAAAAGATGTTTGGCAGTACACATTCTAGTGGCAGTCATTGCCTCATGTTTGTAACACTTGTCTTAGTGGTTTACACCACTGTCGTTACTTGGTGTGCTGGGTCCAAACAATTTTTTGGCAAATTGATAGACTTTTAATTATAAAAGTGTCAGATTCAGGTGACAAATGTGCAGATAACAATACATAAAAATAATGGTCATTTTAATTTAACTTATTTTATGTTTAAAGTTTTTGTTTACATGTCTTTTACATTTGTACATGGAAACTGATATTTCACAACATATTCACAACGTTATTATGTAATTATTTTTGTGCAGTCCAGAATTAGGTGCAACTGTACTGTGCTTTGCAGTACTCATGGCTTCATGTTAACACCTTGTGATTATATCCACGGTAAAAATAACCTTTAATCTCATAATACACTTGTGTGTTGTCAGCTGCAGCTTCTTTATAGGACCTGTCAGTCACAAATCTCGGAAGAGCTTGCAAAAACTGGAATAACCTGAATATATTTTTGCAACAATCACAGTGTCACCAGTCAAGAGGTTGATTTCATAGCCAAACAAAAGCAGGTTTAAGCCTACGAGCCCCACTTTGTTTAGCCTCGATGGGGCTAATGAAACTAGCATGTTTTACAACTTGTTTTCCATCTGTGTGTGTTTTTCTCACCCCGACTATCTTCGCACATTGTTAGGGTGTGTTTTGGAGTTGCAGACAAAGTATTTTTGATGAGATGAAGAGGCTTTCTCAGGTAGATGTGTCTGTTGTGGGAGAGAGTGATAAAGCATGGTATTAAATAAATGCATGAAGCGGCAGAACTTTATATGCAGCGGTGGTGAAGACACATTTCAGAATGCACCACCTCTAATCGCTGATGGGAGACATCCACTTAAACCAACATCATTAAAATGCTAGTGGTTAGTGACATGGTGGAAGTTGTGTGCTATAAAATACTAATTTATGATAACCTTATAAAAGTAGTTCATTCAGAATCTGTGTTACTATTTACATGAGTTTTGGTGCTGCAAAAACACAACAACAAAATAAGTGCTAATTTCAAGTGTCTTGCAGATTAATATTTATAGTCAGTGATCGTAATGTGTTTACTTAGTTATTAAAAACCACCTAAAGTTAATCTGTCTTGACATATCTTTGCATGCTGCCTACATCGGTGCTTGTTGAGTGTGTTTTTCTGCCAGTTTTTGATGCTTCAGTTTCAACTTTTAGCCTATAAATCATTTGATACTATCAAGTTTTTTTATGAGACATTTCATGTCTGAATTTTGTTTGTTGCTATGATTGATATGCAAATACAGCAATGGCATCTGTTTGGTCATTTATAAAGATAATAGCACATCATTATAAAGACGTTACAAGTTTTACATTTTAATTATGTTTATTTAGAGATAATCCATACACTTAATTGAAAGAATAATCTGTTCATTTAAAATGTTTATGACACTAGTGCCAATACAAAAACAGACAAATTGGGCAACATTTTAAATTAAAATCAGGAATTCTGATCAAAGAATAAGTAAACTGTTTTATTTTGCTACCTTGGTACCATTTGGCATGATCGCAGGTGATATTTTTCGTGTGCTGGCATGTTTCTAACGATGATGAAAATTTAAACAATACATCGTGCTAACTCTCGCCCGTTTTTCTTCATTTTCAGATCCAAAATGCAGCTGAGGAGCCCAGAGTGTTGTGCATAATCCAGGACATCACCAGCGCAAAGACAGTCAATGAGAGGCTGACCCTCAACCTGCCTGCTTCCACCACCCTCTCCAAACTTTATCAAGATGTTGCTCACAAAGCAGGATATGTAAATGGAACTTTTGAACTTACCTGGGGAAATACACCAGACATGGTTAGACATCACTTTATTTTGTTCATGTCATACTGTGTCTGTGATAATGGCTTTTCACATAAATCAACACAGCTCTATGTGTAATTATGTGTCTATGTGGTATGGGCCTAAGAACAGTCAAATCATAAGGACTAAGCTGATACCTAACAGGTTGTGGTGGATTTTAACACACAAAACAATGTTTCTTAGCTTGACCTTGTGTTAAAAACATGTGGTTTACCATCAGTAGGAGCCCAGTTTCCCCTTCTACTTAACTTAACTCAGCTTAGGTTTGTGTAGGATTACAGCTCATATTATAGATGATTGTTACATATTGTTGTTTTACCAATTCCAGTTGATCATCTGAAGAAGAAAAGAGGGTTTCTTTCTCATCACATAGTTTAAATATAGCTGATTTCAAAGCACTGCTGCTCTCAGGAGCCTGTATTTTGGTACATTTCATCAGACAACGTAGTGATCACAGAGTGCCAACAGGTTGCCTTTAATTAAGGATCAGAGTGTTAATTAATGGATAAATCGCTGACTGGGAGGGAAACAAGTTGATCCTTTCGTCGACAGCTGTTGTGATCACCAGTCAGTTCGAGCCTACGTGTCTCTGCAGTTCATCCTCATTGTCACTATTATGTTTGTGTTTCACTATTCTCATTAACCTCATTTCCAGCATCAGTGGGCACCTGCTTTTAGTAAAAAGGCCTCTATGAACACTGTGGCTCAACCCAAATCAGGATTTCGTGTTTGAGATAAAATTCATATAAAATTCATATGATGTTTAGCTTTAAGATTTTGGAAATTTTACTGTATTTTCTCTTAACATGTATGGGGAATTACATAGATCGTGGCTTATTTTACTGTCAGTAGGACATTAAAGCACTACATGTTATTCTCCAAGCCAGAGTATTTGAGTATTAAAATGGCTGTTGAACAGTGTCGGTTCCCTCGGTCCTCCATTT
>OMLM01010054.1:17120-39659 GCA_900302695.1 Helostoma temminkii | reverse complement strand
GTAAACACATATTTCTCAAGTACTTTTCATTAATTTTTCCTGATATATATATATATATATATATATACACACACACACATATACACAGCCCAAAACTTGTGTTTCTTGCTGATGAGGGTCTTGGTTACAGCCAATGAGCACAAAACCTTCTTTTAATGAATGTGAGGGGCAGCAGGTGTAACCTGACAGATTTTAAAATGAGATTTGCTTGGTATTTCCTTAATAACATCCACCTCACTGACATAGTGGATAGTAAAGATGCTTCTCATCACTTCCAAATCCAACCGACAGACATGCTGATTCCTCTCTTCCTCTGTCTCGTTGCTTAAGTGGGTCAGAATAACATTCTTCAGTGCAAAGACAGTCTCCAGTTTGTTTCCATTTGTTCAACGTTGTTTTAAAGTCCTTTGTGTGTGTGTTGCTTTGTGATCCAGCCTAAATCCCAGCTGAGTGAATGTTATTTTTGCTGTGTGAACCAGAGGGAGTTTCCCCTCCTCCCCTGAGAAGTTGCCTTGCTGCGATGCCTGAATCATCTGAGGGCTTTAATTTCCTCTTTGTCCTTGACCGCCGTTATTGCATATTAACCCTAGCACAGACCTTTTGAACTAAATGTATCTCACAGCTATTTGGTGTCTGACAAGACCAGCGTAGATCCATTCAGTCCTTTCATTTCTCACTTTGGTTTCAGTTTGCTTGGAATAACACATGGGTGTATTTTAGCACAAATTTATGTTCAAATCACTGTAAACTATTTTAAATTCTGGTGTGCCACACTATTGTTTTTCATGTTTTTCCAACTACAAATCATCTAGATTTAAGGCAGATTCAGTGCATACATATAGGCTACAATTCCACTAGTGCATATTTTTTATCACTAAAGCTACAGTATCTCATTTAAAAAAAAACTTTTAGAAATATTCTCCCAAATGTGGAGAGGTGTTATCATTTTATTAGTAAGTTCCGGAGTATTTTCCATTATTGCACAGCACAGCATGGACGGCTAAGCAGAGCAGATTGATTTTGAGTCTAGTGCTAGCTTATGTTGCATATTGTACCTTTTAATCGGGTCAATTTTAAAAAAGGATGTAGCCTGTAATATAGTTTCACAACAATGAGAAATTAAAAAAATGGGAATCTGTCACTCACTTACAATAGTTATTCCTCCTTCAGTCAACTTAACAATGTGTTTTTGGACTTGATGGGTTTTCTTCCTGAGATCTGGAGTCATGTAAACCTTCATAGTCTCCACAACAGCAACAAAGCACATTTACAGGTTTCACATGACAACAGTGATTTGTTAGACACTGGGCCATTGCTTCTGGGCCTCAGGGACATAAAAAACGCTCATCAAGGTCTGTGAAAACCTTCGACACTGGCAGTGATATATCTGTTGAAAGGTCGCTGTTACAAGGTTTCTTTTCCATGTTAATGAAAAATGTTCAGCCACAGCTCTGCTACCAGGTGAAACTGAAGTAGCCTCTGCACTGATTTATACCTTATTTCTCTTCAAACCTGTAGGATAAAATCTTATTTTGTGTTTGGTTCTACTTTCAGTTTCTTTTCCTTATTTTGTTTCCTAA
Source organism: Helostoma temminkii (assembly GCA_900302695.1). Taxonomy (NCBI): domain Eukaryota; kingdom Metazoa; phylum Chordata; class Actinopteri; order Anabantiformes; family Helostomatidae; genus Helostoma; species Helostoma temminkii. The sequence continues at coordinate 38,079 of OMLM01010054.1, read as the reverse complement.
TGACGTAATGAATATTCAAAGATGATTTTTAAAGCACTTTTGCTCAGTGGCTCTCATTTGTACATCTATATGAATATGTAAATGACAAAGATCGTATTGAAAATGCCTGTATTTTTGTTACAGCTGGAGAAAATAAAGTCTAAATGCATCTGGAGTGAACGTTTGTCATTAAAACTTTCAACAAGAGACATTATCAAAACTTTACATACAGTAAATATATAATAGCATCTGGTTTGTTCTTAAACATAAGCTAATGTTTTTCTAGGTTCCCATTAACACAATAACATGTGAAGTGTACTATATGTTGTGCACGAGTTAACAGTAAAGGTCTAATATACATAATAGCTGCATTTATGCTTGTATAAAAACAATCAGCAACCTAAAAGTTCTGGTGTAAAACTTTGATTCTTATTTGAGCGTTGCACAGTCTCTCGTCAGCCCTGCACTGCCAACTTCATTGTACCAAGCTTCCCCCTGCTGGAATTGTATGGTAAGTACACAGGATGACAAAGTGCAAGTGTTTTTATTATCAACAATACAAAATGCATGTGTTTTCTACACTCCAAAATTAAATAATGCTTTATCATATGTGTCTATCAATGCCCTATTAACTTCCAAGCAACATTTCCCAGAATAAATAATGTCATTTGGTATTGATTGTCATAGTTCTTAGACCAGTTTGCGTTGTTTGAAAGCAACTTTAAAATTAAAAATTATTTTTTAAGAACTGCTAATTAAAGCAAAGTAAATGGTTAATTTATTACTGGAAATAATTTATGTATATCGAACATTTTACTGTTTAAATGGAATTAACTTTGTCACCATTTTACTTATACTGCCAAATCACATTGTTTTTTCTTAAATCTGCCAATGAAAATATTACAATTAAGAGTGAAGGTAAAAATAGTGTAGATAGATAGTGTAATAGAGAGTTGTCCTCAGGTTTTTCAAATCAAACTGGTCTCTGCCATTGTCAGACATAAGCAAGAGCTTGTCCAATGCTGTTATCTAGTGGTGATTGTGCATAACTATATATGAAGAGAGCTACGTATATAGTTACGTATAGTTACATTATAGTTACATATATAGTTATAGTTACTCACTGGCCACGTATTAGGTACACCTGTACAATCCAATCCAATAAAGCATCCCTACTATGAATTCTACTTTAACAGGAACATGATGTCTCAGTTTTTACCTTGAAAATGTCAAAAGGTGATAATGCTACTATGCACGTCATATTTGATGGTGGAGTCGTACTGGAGTGCATTATATTAAGGTTTTGCCTCTTCGTTTATGTAAATAGGGTGGCTAAAACATTCTGAACAAAAACTGAGAAATTATAACCTTGTAATAGTAGAATTCTTGGCAGAACTGTAATGGATTGCATTAAATTGTATAGGTGTACCTAATAAAATAAAAAAGTGACCAATGAGTGTAGCACAAAGTATACTGTGATTATGGGCTATTATTTACACAAACTTAAATAACTCAGTGTTATACATGGTTTCCTTTGCATTTAACTCTTGGAATATTTCTTCGATTATAAAAGGCAACCACAGTGATGACAGTTATATCATCGTCCAGCTGCTTCTGAACCTTGCCATCCACAAAAAATAAAATTTTCTATCCTGTTACACCTATTGAACAAAAGCATTTAGACAGTTTAAACAAATGTCACTTCCTAGTTCTGTATGTGGGTTAATTTGACTGGAAACACCCACTACACTTCCCTGAAAAACACACCCGTGTGTGCACGCTGAAGAGTGTGTTTTAAGCAAAGAAATTAAGAAAACAAAATGGCTCAGTAGAGTTAAATGTGTTACTGTACATGCAGGAGCATTTTCATAAGGTACAAACAGGGTTCAGGTTTGTCCCAGACTTTGGAATTACTTCCTGCAGCCTGAGAGAAGGAGAGATGACATCTGAGAGATGGCGCTTTGTATCATTTTGTAGAGAAAAAGTAAGACACAGACCCACGAGAGGTTTTATCTCCATATTTGTAAACAAGATTGAGATCTGCCAGTGACACTGGCATTTCCTGACCAGAACAATCTGATGCACAGTGAAAGAGAAGTGGAGGGAGTCACAAGCAAAAACATTTCTCCTGTTTTTTTGTTTTGGTTTTTTTTGTTTGTTTATTTGTTTATTTGTTTCAGTCACATGAGGGAAAACTTTATGTCAAATAGGAAAAGTCAATGTCAGAGATTTACTGTACACTGACGTGATGATAGCAACACCAGCTTGAATCAGATAGTAAAGGATGGACAGACATAAATCACATCACAAAGTTTGACCATTGTGGCAGCATGGATGGACAATATCAGCCAGTGGGACATAGTCCAATATTTGATATTTAATTTAATATAAAAGTTTCTTTGGTATTTTCTAAACTGGCCAAATGGTAAAATGAATAATTTAGTTTTTTTTAATCCAAATGCTGTAAAACACACAACATAAGAAATAGTAGCAGTAGTAGTAGTAAAATTAACTCAACTTCAGCAAACTTGATATTGTTGCATTATAATTATTGATGCATAAAGTGTTCTCACTTTAAACATGCATCTGGTAACCATGGAGATTATTTTAACGCCTTTTATGCTCTTTGGCTGATCATGTTTTTTTGAATCTAATAATTATGATCAGTAGCTGTTATTAACTTCAGAGCAGCTTCTAAACTTAGCTGTTCAATCAGTCCATAAATAGGTTACAGCGGAGCTACAATATACACTGCGACTTTCTGGCCTTTTGTCCCTCCCAGTCTGCCGTACGCGGCCTTATCATTGAATACCGGAAGACGAGAGGTCCTTTTCCCCGCAGACTCCAACATGGTGAGCTGTTTTTCCTCACGATTCTTCTCTGAAATAATCACTAAACATCTCATTTTGCTGTTCGGTTATCACACACATATATGTCATAGTTTAACATTCCACGTCTTATAAAATGGTAGATATCTAAATTATTACCAAAAGCGGCGATTCGTGGTCTTTATTGATGATTTAAAATAACCTGACCCCACTTGGGTTTTGTCGGGCACGGCTTGTTAGCCTAACTGCAGCTAGCAGTGCTAGCTTTCAGAATTAATAGCCACCGCTCTTTGTTTGTTGAAATGATGTTTTTTGTACCCCATTTTGGACATTTTTAGTACACTGGACCAAAGTTGCTCTTTAATGCTAAACATTGAGACGTGAGATTTCAAATGTATGACAACATTAGCTTAGCTAGGCCGCAGCCGATTCTGAAAGCGGCGTTAGCGTGCCATGCTAACGGGGTTAACTGTGTGTAATGTGTTTAGTGAGGCTTCTAACAACCCCAGCTCTGTAAATTTACTGCTGGGGCAGTGTTTGTTCTTCCTTTTGTGGCACCACAGCTGCCGGTGTTTCTCTCACTTACTGACCGGCTTTGGCTCCTCTCTTCCAGGCAAGAGGACCGAAGAAGCACCTGAAGCGCGTCGCAGCGCCAAAGCACTGGATGCTTGACAAGCTCACCGGAGTTTTCGTAAGTAATGTTTCCACCTCTACTCTCTTCATATTAACTTTGAACCAGGTCACGTATATAGCTGTCACTGGGTAGTGTTATAACTATGCGGGATGGTATTTTAGATTTGTATGTTTGCAGCCTGTTTGGTGGATTTCAGTGCAGTAGTCTGTATACTGGTTTCCACGTTGTTTTATGGAAACCAGTGTTGAGGATTCAAGCTAAAATCGAAGTGATTCTAAAATACACTAGAACTATATTTATCTTGGTGTTGTTCACAACAGTGAGCAGTAATTGTTTATTGTTCTATTAGAGAAGCTCATTTTCTCACTGTTGCAGGTACTGTAACTGTTAATTAGTGTCATTATCAGGAGCCACCAGTGGATTTTTTTTGTCAGCCTATTAAATTCATTCAACTCTGCAAGAATTATACACCAATCAGGCCTAACATTATAACCACCTGTACAATCCAATGCAGTGGTACTGGAGAGCGTTGTGTTAAGAGGTGTCTGTAATGTTTTGGACCCCTAACTGATGTAACTAGGGAAGACAAAACATTGGAGACACGTCTTATATTGTACAGGTGGACGTAACGTTAAGCCTGATCAGCTTTTTTTACTTACCGCAACCAGCAAGCTGCATTTGTATGTGGTTGTTTGTAAATGTAGAAGTTGGAGGCGTGCATCTGCCTAACATGGTGACATGTGGACTGATGTGAGGGAGTGCTTTAAATGTCTGCTTGTGAATGTTTCCTGTGGCTCTCTAATCTAAAGAATAGCAGGTCCCGATGAAGCATGTCCTCGGAGAGCTCTGTTTTACGTGTTAACATCTTTCCCCTCCTTCTTTTAGGCTCCTCGTCCTTCCACCGGTCCCCACAAGCTGAGGGAGTGCCTGCCCCTCATCATCTTCCTGAGGAACCGCCTCAAGTACGCCCTGACTGGGGATGAGGTGAAGAAGATCTGCATGCAGAGGTTCATCAAGATTGATGGCAAGGTCCGCACCGACGTCACCTACCCTGCTGGATTCATGGGTGAGTTCAGACCAATGTGTTCAGTGCAGGTTTTGATACTGGATAATTTCTTGTGTTTTTGTGTTGTCTGTGTGCACAGTTTGTCAAGTTTCACGTTGATAATGATGAGTACAAAAGGAGCAATGATGAATTTGTGGGTTTGATCTGTGAGCTGAAAATATACACTCAATTCCTCTAAGAAGTTCTGAGCTCCAACTAAAACCTAAAATACAAATCATTTACAAATGTAGTCGGGTATACATTTTCTTTTGACTTTCAATTAGAACAAAGTGTTTTTGTGGGAGCAAAGTTGCCTCTAGACAAACTTTTTTTTGTGGTTTCTCAGAACATTTAAAATTATTTTTCAGTGTTTAAAAGAGCAGTGTGCGAACAGGTCGTCCTGATGGTCTCTAAGTCCTTTGTCGCTTCAGCCTTGGTCTCCAGATCTGCTGCTGTCAAAAAAGCTCAATCTAGCTGAATTTGTCAATAAGAGAACACCATGTTGGACAGCTGGAGACGAGCTGCATTCAGTCCTTGAATAGATGAATCAAAGTCTGGACGAAGTCGATTTCTTGATGGGATGCTGCCATTTAGACTTGTGGTTGTTCTGCTACATTTCAGTATCACTGAAGGGCAGATGGGGCGACATCAGCAGCCCCAGAAATGTATTAGAAATCAAAAACGATCATGTGATCTGTCATGACATCAGAGTGACCTTTTGTTGAACGTCCACTGACAAATGTGGATTTTTATTTTTTTCCAGTTGTCAACATAATTTTTTTCAAACCAGAATTGTCAGGTTCCAAGGTGCCACACGTTTTATTTTTCCTTCCATCTATTTTGGTTCACATTGTAACACTTCCTCTGGACCTGTCACTGTCCACTGACTGACTCATGGAGGTGTGGTATTTTAATTTCCAAATCCAAAGGAGGTCTTGACATCAGGATGGCCATGTCCTGTTTATACACACTGAACTTTTGGCTGTAAGCAGATGCGCCCCAGACGATCTCTGCTGCAGTAGAATAGGTGCCCACTATTACTACATGCTTCTTTGAATCTGTAGTATTTATTGTTTGCAACAATCTGTCTTAACTTTAGATTAATTCTGTAATAAAGCGTTTCACCTGTATTTCCTTAGATTGTTGTTGCACTGTCACATTTGATATAGTTTTAATTAACTGTACAGAAAACCAAGGCTTTCATCTGAATTAGAACCTACAGTAATGTTGGATTTGCCCATCTGTACATAAACATGTGATAAATTTTAGAGTTCCTAAGATCTTGGTGACCTTGGCTTTTTCCAACTTTGGTCCTTTTTTTTCCTCAAGTTGAAGGAAAATATTTAATTATTCAAATGGGATTAAAGTTCAGAAAGTAAAACAAGAAGCTAAGTGGTCCGGGTAAAATGATAGTGTTCGGTTCATTTAATTTTTAAGCTGCATCATATGTTGAGTGAGACCAGACGTAGGATGCTAACGCTTCTGTTTGTTTATCCAGATGTAATCAGCATTGACAAGACCGGAGAGCACTTCCGTCTGATTTATGATGTGAAGGGACGTTTCGCCGTTCACCGCATCACTGCTGAGGAGGCCAAGGTAAGAAACTGAAAACTTAGTTTAATATTCAATCCCTGTGTCCATGACCATAATATTTTAGAATTAATTACTTGGTACATGACCCAGATTCAGAGATGGGGCCCAGTTCTTTGCCAACTTGTCTCTTTAAATAGGCATATCAGCTGTGGCAGCTGATGGCGTTTCAGACTGGTTTAGGCTCCAAAACCTTGGTTGAATCTGTTTAAAATCCTTCACTGAGATGGAATTACAGCTACAGATGGTGTGAAAATATGACATCTGACCAAAATGAAACACTACTTTGATAATTTCAGTGATTGATTGTGTAGTTTGGGTTGCTACTTCAGACTGTAGCTGCTTTCACACATGCACGGGAACCCAGAACGTCTCTGGACATTACACATGTGAACCTGCTAGTCCTGCACTCATTTTCCACAAAGCCAGTATCAGGTTCAGAGCTAGTACTTAAATTCAAACCAGTTTTCTGCGTTTCCACAGCCAAAGGTTGTGGACTCTCTTTGCTGGACTAGAACTAAAAACAGAGGTGCTGGATTATCATGACTGACATCAACCAGAGCTTTCTAAAGATAAATATCAGTGCATCATCACTGTTAAATTAGTTTAACTTCGGTGTGACTGAAAAAAATTTATTATTGCTAATTAGCTAGCTAACTGCTAAAGCTAACAGTGTTTAAAGCTGACGCTTAGTTTTGATAACAATCAAAATGTATTGAATATATTATGACAAGCAGTACATGTGTTTGGATGTTGAAACTCAAAGTCAGGAATTACACTTAAGAGTACAGAGACACTATTTGGTGTTGGTGGTGCTGTGAAGGATGAGGTGTAGCGTAATGATGTGACTCTCTAGCATGTGAAAATGCAAACTCATCCTAAGTTGAGCCAACTTTGAACCAGCGCCAGACCAGAACTAAGACCATGGTCTCGTTAGTTGAAAAGCAGTATCTCCGTGTGAACAAACAAGTCTGCACAATTTGGAGACCTGATTCTCCTGACATTGTCTGGAGTTTATGTGATTGTCATTTATTGTCATAAGTGCTTAGCTATTGGTGGATTTTTAACCCACCTCTCCTGTTTCTCTGCAGTACAAGCTGTGCAAGGTGAAGAAGATCATCATTGGCACCAAGGGAATCCCACACCTGGTGACCCACGATGCCCGTACAATTCGCTATCCCGACCCCCTCATCAAGGTCAATGACACAGTCCGTATTGACCTGGAGAGCGGCAAGATCACAGATTTCATCAAGTTTGACACAGGTCTGTTCTGCTGACTGTGACGTACATCTGATGTGTTGTGTGAAGCTGATTTGTTTTAACTCATCTCTTGCTGTGGTGTTGACTCTCTGTTCTCCTCAGGTAACATGTGCATGGTGACTGGTGGCGCTAACTTGGGGCGTATTGGTGTAATCACCAACAGGGAGCGTCACCCTGGCTCCTTCGATGTGGTGCACGTCAAGGATAGCACAGGCAACAGCTTTGCTACCAGGCTCTCCAACATCTTCATCGTTGGCAAGGTGAGGATTAAAACTTTGACCATCAATATCAGACTCGGAGAAATCTGAATTCACTGCTGCATCAAACAAGAAAAAATATTGGAGCAATGATGACAATTTTGGTTTTGATCAACAATGAAAATACATCACCAATTCCTCTAAGAAGTTCTGAGCTCCCGTATTTTAAAATTATTAACTGTATAAATTTGTTATAAATACTGACCATGCTGTGAGGAGGTATTGGTAAGTGAAATACAAAATGCTAAAACAGTTAAATATACCATGTGAAACAAGTGGAGTGACATTTGGATCAGAAGTGAAACAAAGTCTCGTCTTAAAGCTTTGTTGTACTGTGTCCTGTTGGATCAGATGAGGACGTGTGAGCAGTGAAACATTAGTGTTGTCTGATGCCTGATATTTGTGACGTCATGGCTTTGGCCCTATCTTTTTATTATTCAGTTTTATTTATTATTGTTTTGCATGAAAAGACCTAAACAAACAGCTCTGAAAAAAAGTTTGGCTCAACATTAACCATTTCATCTTCTGTCCACCTCTTCCAACCAACTTTCGCCTGCAGGGCAACAAGCCGTGGGTGTCCCTGCCCAGAGGAAAGGGAATCCGTCTGACCATCGCCGAGGAGAGAGACAAGAGGCTCGCCGCCAAGCAGGGCAGCAGCTAAACTGGCCACGGAACACAACGCCCGGTTTTCAAATAAATGTTATTTACAAAATGCTCGGCTTGTCCTTGTGGTTCCTTTAGTCAGTAGCAAGTCCTCATGTGCACAAGTGATTTATGCTTATGATGAGAACTACAAATTCCAGTGTACCTGCAAGTCCTGGAGATGCTGAATGTCTTAGTTCAAATGAAACTTCTGCAATTAACTGGTATTTTAGTCCATGAACATTAAACTGGAATATTTGGGTAAAATCAAGAGGTGGTACAAGACACTTAAAATTTTGAGTACTAGCTTAAAATAGTTTGATACACTAGTTGGATAAATGTATTTAGGTAATGCCTCTGATAATCAAAATCCCATGTTTTAATTTAAAATTGTTTTTGTTTAAAATTCACAAGTTTAAGTGATGAGTCACAACGGCAAGAAAGTTATGCCAGAGCAGAGATACTGGTCTCTCAGGAATTGACCTTCGCTTCATCTGTGTTTAGATTTTAAAGTCGCAGCAGAGGATGAATGAACTTGACTGAAGCTGGGTTCTAGAGTAATCTGTTCAAGATCTTGCTGCCCTGAATATCAATTAATCCTGAGTTGAGTTTCAGATTTTATTTTTTTACTTAAAAGAAAATTGTCTACAAATATTATTAGTTCCAATTGTAGATTGCATTCAGTTTTTTTTTTTTCCCCCCTTCAAGTAACACATTTGATTGTTTTTAGGAACTTGGTTGAACTCGAACCATAATGTAGTCATGGCAGCGGTTTGTGAGTAAACGTTGCCAGTGTAAATCTCTGTAGCCTCTTCAGCATCACTCGCTTTCTTTATTTTCCCACAAACTGGTTAGTAACAGCTGTTTGACAACAGCACGTCTACAGTGGAAAAGCTCTGTGCTCTGACATTTTTATGGATGACAGTAAATAAGTCACATTTTGCACCTTCAGATTCATCTGCTCCCTCGTCCAGCTGGAGGCAGCTCGTCCTCCATCCCTTCCTTTTAATCCCTCCATCCCCTCTGCTCTCTTTCCATCCCATCATGCTCCATCTGTTTATACTCCCAATCCCTCTGCTCCATCATGGATGACGACTGTCGTGTTCCCTGCTGCCTCTACTTTCTTCTTTCCTCTAAGAGTTTGTATGCTCTTCTCAATCTTTTCTTTCCCATACTTGTTTTCCTACTTTAATTCTTTCACCATTTATCTCTGCAATTTATTTTCACCATTCACCCTTTGTCACCTCCCTCCTTCTTTCTTACTAAGTCCTGAAGTAGTTTTAAACTCTTAACTCTTGGTTACAACTTCTACCTTAATTGTTTTTACCTTATATTTCTCATTCCTTTTCTTCTTTTCTGTATCTTCCCAGATCCGTTCACACCTTATCCTCCCTCTTTCCTCCCTCAAAGATTTGTACCATTCTTTTCTACTTTTTAAATTTTCTTCGTCCTGCCTCGTTTCTTTTCCAATCTTCTGTCCTTCCCCATTTTTTTCCCTCCATCGTTCACTTAATTTTGTATTCTCCTCACAATCATTCCTAGCTCATTTGTCTCCTTGTATATTACATAATTCATCCTCCATGCATACTTGTTTGCATCACTCCCTGTCTAATCTTCCCCTCTCTGAATTTTCTCCATCTTGATCCACACTCATACATAGTCTGTCTCCATTATCTCTTTCCTCCATTGCATCTGTTTCTTTCCTTCATCTCACAGATTCCTACCTAATCCATCCTTCCTTGCTCTCTCATCTTTTTATTTCATCCCTCCATCCTTCTTTCCAGATCCCCTCCTCTCTGTGTTCTGACTTCAGTACCAGTCCATATGGTGACTGCTGGGATGCAGCCTACTCTGAGCTGCAGAAACCTGGCTGGCCACATACCACCTCAGTGTGTGTGTGTGTGTGCGAGAAAGTGATCAACAACGCACTCGTGACTTCCATTTCCAGCCCAGCCTCTCCAGCACGACACATACCATAACAACACGCACAGCGGGAGCGTGTGTGTCGGTGTGTGTAGAGGAGCACGGCTCACTCTCATGACCGTCTGCTCTCTGACACACTGAACAGTACATTAATCCATCATTCTTGGCACTGAGAAGCCAGGACAGTGCGCGAGGACGCGGGATCTGCAGTGTTTTAGAGAAGGGAAAAACTGGTGCAACACACCAGGTTGTGCCTGTTGGAAACTTCTTCACCTGAAGAGTCCAGTGAATCTTGTTTTATGGTTTTACATTATGAAGGACTGTGATTCAGTCATCATGTCTCTGTGTAAAGACTTTGGGAAACATAAAAAATAAGAGTTTGGGATGAAGTGGTGGATGGAAAGACTTTTATACAGTGAAGGAAATAGTTTTAAGAATATACAATAGTATCTTTTACATTTTACAGGAAAATGTTGAGTATATCCTAACAAAAACTGTTGATTAACATTATTAATGTATAGCATTCAGTATGTTGAGCAACATGTTTACCTAAGCTATGGTAGCTAACCTTTTTGTTTGTAATATCTGTTTGTAATTAGCATGTTAGCATTCTATCAATAGAGCAATATTGTATTATAGAAAGCCTGCATATAAACTCTTTCAGCGCTGTATTTATTCCCCAACTTTATCGTGTGACCATTTAGCATCTTTGTTAATGTGCCTATGTGTCACGCTAAAGTGCCAACTTTACTCTGCAGAGTTTATAATTAACAGTTAGCAGGATAACATGAGTGAGAGATGAAACAAAGATTCAGTGATTCATTTTATTGCAATGTTGGCCTTATTTTTAGTTTTGGTGATGGTTCATATAACAACAATAACACTGTCGTGAAAATAAAAAATAAAATAAAAGTCTGACTGGGAAAGGAATAACATCAACAATGTTTTAGCCCAAAACACATGGAAAAGAAAACTACTCTCAAAACAATCATCTTGGTCCAACTTAGAATTATTAACATAATTTCTACACACTCACAGTTTCCTTGTGCAATAAGGGATTGGGGAAGTAAAGTGGCTGTCTGCATAAACCGCTGACTTGTTTATTTGCAGTACACTGGTTTCATAAGTGATAGAAACATACTGTAGCCAAAGTTGCAAAGCGTTGTAATAAATCAGAGATCTTTAATGATTTAAAAGTATAAACTGAAAACAGACTGAGTGACAAAGATTTTTGACCTTAACATGACTTGAGGCTGCAGCGAATGTAAACAGATTAGTATGTGAGGTTATGCAACAAAATGAAATGACAGATTTTAAACGTTTTTAGGGTTTGCGGTTTACTAAGAAATAACAAATCAAAAATGGCAACGTTGACCCCGTTTTTATAGCCTGGGACCAGTTGTTGTAAACACACACACGCACGCACACACACACACAAACAAACTAATGCTTTGAACATTTGAAATATGAGACTCGCCAGGCGCATGCTTTGCTCCAGTCCTGCTCTGCATCCCCTTTAGAACGGAGCAACAATCGCAATGGATTCACACAGTCACACACATGCACATACACATAGTGCACAGTCGCACTGATGCTTTGAAGTGCGTTTAGCTCAATAGTCAAAAAAGCAAAAGAAATGTGAGCTGTAGATGAAATATGGAGAAAAAACATCCACTCAAAGAACAGGAAATAAATACAGTGCTTTGAAAAAGTATTTGTCACCTTCTTAATATTTATTTAATTTTGCATATTTGACTTATATGATTCAGAACATCAAACAAATTTTACTATTATACAAAGATAACTAGAGTACATATAAAATGGTGTTTTTTAATCATTTGTTAAGGGAAAAGGTTGTCCAAACCTGCCTGGCCCATGTGAGGTGTCACAAAGTGAAGCAGCTAAAAGATCTCAAAAAGCAACACATCATGCCGCGATCTAAAGAAATCCAAGGACAGATGGGAAACAAAGCAAATGATGTATCATAGTGGAAAGGGGTTTCAAATGTAGAAAACTTGGATCAGTGGTGAACCTTCCCAGAAGTGGCCAACCTACCAAAATTACTCAAAGAGCACAACGACGACTCATCCAGGAGGTCATGAAAGAACCCAGAACAACATCTCAAGAACTGCAGGCCTCACTTGCCTCTGTTAAACTCAATGTTCATGATTCAGCAAAAAGAAAAAAATGGCATCCATGGAAGATTTCCAAGGCAGAAGCCACTGCTGACCAAAAAAAAACCCACTAAGACTCATCTTTTGCCAAACAACATCTTGATGATCCCCAAAGACATTTGGGCAAATATTCTGTGAACTGATGAGACAAAAGTTGAACTTTTTGGAAGGTGTGTGTCCTGTTACATCTGCTGAAAAACTAACACAGCATTTTTTATAAAGAACATCTTATCAATAGTCAGGTGGTGGTACTGTGATGGTCTGGGGCCAGGAGAATATCTGGTCACTGGTTTGTAACTTAAACCCAATTCAGATACTGTAGCATGACCTTAAACAGACTGTTCGTGCTCGAAAACTCTCCAATATGGCCAAATTAAAATTATTCTGTAAGGAAGAGTGGGCCAAAATTCCTCCACAGCAATCTGAAACAATAAGCACTTGATTGCAGTTGTTGCTGTCAGCACAATCAGTCATCGGGTTTAGGGGGCAATTACTTTTTCGCATAGGGCCAGGCAGATTTGCACAGCTTTTTTCCCTTAATATATAAAATCATCATTTAACAACTTTACTCAGGTTACCTGGATGTAATATTATAAATTGTTTGATGATCTGAACCATTTAAGTGTCACATCTATGCAAAAAATCAGGAAGAGGGCAAATACTTTTTCACAGCACTGTAAGAAAGGATAAAGGATAAAACAGAGCACAAAGGCAGCACAAAGAGACACAACAAATGGTAAATGTGTGACACATTTAACCTGCATCAATTCTGTACATATACTTCTCTCTGTAAAAAGCCTCAATCCTTTGTGAACCTCATACAAAGGATTATAAGGTTGCACAGCTAAACTCTTTACTGTAACAGTCTAAACTTGGTGTCTGAAGAAAGTACAGTAAATGTAATATTGCTTATCTTGCAGAAGTTTCAGCAATGACTGCTTGTTTTCAGTATTTTTTTTATGATTGTGTGACTCTATAAGACTGTTGCAAGCCCCTTATCACAATCAATAGTTATGTTTTATTGTTAATCTACATCTAGTGATAGGCAGCACAGGTGTAGTGGCACCGTCACCATACAGCTAGAAGAATTTGGGTATGAATCCACATGTCAGCTGGGTAGAGTTTCCATGGTCTCCCTATGTCTGTGTGGATTTGTTTAAGGTACTCCACCTTCCTCCCACCACTTTATGACATGCAGTTTGGTTAATCTGTGACTGTGTCAGATGGGATTGGCTCCAGCACAACTGGGAAACCAGTTAGGACCTTGGATGGAAAGACATCTAGCTGTCATATGAGGCAGCATCTTGGACAGTGCAGATACACTAGCAATCAACTGATACACCATTAAAATCTCTACCAGCTTAGACATAAATTCTATTAGTCATAATTCAAGATGTAATAAAGATAAATATACTGAGTTAAAGATGTAATTTGGAGCTGTTGATCTCTTCTTCAAGAACAGATCTGCCTGGTTAATAAAACATTAGTTTCCAGCCTTTTCAAGCTTTAGGCCTCTTCGAAATAAATAATGCATACCTGTGGTTCTTCTTCACAGATTAGTGTGTATTAGTTTTCAGTTTGTCTGGACAATGTTCAAACAAAAAGCCAGTTGTCTAAAGCTCATTCACAAACATGTTATTTTTGAATATTATTACTTTGACTCCTCTGATTGGTCTTGGGACCCTCTTGTAGGTCCCAAAGGCCACAATGGCCGAAGCATCAGCCAAATCCTTGATGTGAGATTCAGATGTGCTGACTGAAACCATGATGGTTATATGTGAAATGAAAAAAGACTGAAATAACAGACAGACAGGGAGAAGGGGGCGGGAGTTGACAATTTAATGAAGGTGAATTTGAAGCCTGCTCCATGTGCAAGCACAGAAAAGTGGGCTGTGCTGCTGAAACAATGAACTCAGTCATCTAAGGAGGAGGCGGGAGGTGGGGGGAGCCAGTGGGTGAGGACAGCTGTTTCTAATCAATTGCTTCCATGTGATTGACTGCCTGACTGACTGTCAGCTGATTGGCTGACTGGCTTGTTGACAGTCGCAGTCAGGCCAAAGGCGGGCTTTTAACTAGCCGAGTTAAACCGTCCTGGTTGATTTGAAGCTTAACCGTTAATTGACCGACACATCAGTTGCCACGGCAACTTATTGGCTGAGTGACAATACTGACTTTAGATTGGTGTGAGGCTAATGGTAACTGTATGAGGTAATGTTGCCACACCCATCCGCTTCGTCGCTTCAGTCTTGTGCACAGAGCAGTGTAAATACACCACAGTCCCACACGTGCTCACACACTAGCACACGTTCAGACCCTCTCTTCTGTCTCTCATAAATTTCTCATGTTGATGTTTTCGGTTGTGTCAATAAAAGGCAGTTTATATTGAAATTCCTTTGCGTTTCTCTCTCTCTCCATCCCCCTCGCCATAAGACAGACACAGGCTGCATGAACAAAAACATTTAGGTAGGCCAAGATCACGCCTGGGAGGGGTTGCTAAAGGGGGCCCGGGGGCGCTCTGAGGACCAGATGTGCTTTTTTTTGGGGAGGAGGAAGCAGGAGGGGTACATTCACTGGCCTCAAGAAGAGAAACAAGAGTTTTCACAGGGCCCCAGAGAAAGTGGAGAGTCCTGCAAAAGTGTTGCAGAGAGGTGCACCAGTGCAGTAAACTCAGCTGAAGCATGATCTGTGCACGAAGAAATGGGTGATAGGTGTGACAAAATTATTAAAAAGGACAAAAATCAAATTTATTACGCTGAAGAAAATGAACTTGTGATACTTTCTTGTTTGAATTGTTCACAAACCAAAAAGGAGGATTTGGGATGATTCAGCAGAACAAGTGTCCTAGATCTTAAGTGTGTAAAATACAGAAGAGGCAGATTATAATCCTCATCAAAATCTGATGATTGTTATACAGACACACAGATACAAAAATGTAACATTGGGTCAGTGTATTTACCCTGAGACTACTGAGATGAGTAGTTACTGCAGGTTCTATACAGGTAGACATTTTGTTCATTTCAGATTTCTACATTTCAGAAACTAAACTGCACATGGAACAGTTAACGTTTCCAGAATTATTTCACATCTTCCCTGTGTCGTGTTGCCAAGTGGGATGTCAGATCATAAAATGGTTCTCAGGCTGATTTAAAAGCCACGATGAGTGATGTATTTTCGCCTTAGAGTTTGAGCACTTGTTGAGCGAAGCAGCGATTGATGCCTGGCCTACTGATGGAAGTTCTGATATGCTGACACAAAGTTATAAGATGTGACTTTGTCACAGATTTTATGAGAATCTAAGCGGTATATGCGATGTGGTTAATACTGTAAAAGCCTACAAGAAACAAGAAACAATATTGTGGTACACACATAGAGTCCATGAAACATACCTGGATTTATAGGTTAGAACGTTTCCACAGCATTCATGGTCAAAATCACATTCAACTGACAACTAAATAATAACCAGATAACCACACTCATAAAAGCATCGTCCCATACGTTGCTTAATTATGCGTGGACACAGAGACATTAGCATGTGAGTAAAAAGCCTTTCACACACCAGTGGAAGACATATTCAAACAATTATTAAATGAACAGCGTCAGCATTAGATTGTTCAAATCTCAGCTTGAAATTAAAAACTGTTAATTCGTGAGTCATCTCTCCTGAGAGGAGGTGAACAGAGGACAAATTACAAATGTAAGATTTACAGCCGAGGATGTGAGCAGCTGGCTGGGGAACACAGTTGTGAAGCAAGAGGAATCAAACAGCTCCAGAGAGGGGATAGAGCCTCTCCACCCTTCTCCTCGGAGTGCGGGGGGCCACGTCATGTGCCCGGGAGGCTCCTGCAGAGATGTGATTTCTTAAAGACACATCACTTCTGTTGTCTTATTTTTCTTCCCTGTACACTTGTTGTCTCTTTGTGGGGACGATAATGAATCCACTGCGAGAAGCTGGTAATGTCGGTTGACCAGAGCAATTTGGCTTAGGTCGGAGATGCATTCAGGGACTAGGAAAATAATGGAAAACAGAAACCTCCCTTTTCTAAATGAGCGAGAGAAGAAACCTAATGATATAATAATTAGCTCAGGTCCTTCTGATCTTGGGTCACACGTGGGAAACAAATGTGAAAGTAATGACATAATTAAGAGCTTAAAGTAAATGTGCAAATGATTTTCTGCCTGATTGTTTGTGTAGTAATTTCACACCAAAATAAATTTCAGTTTTAGGTGAAAAAAGCAGTTCAGCTGCAGTTTTATATTTATAGTCCTTCATATCTGGCTCCTTGTTTCAGATGAAACTGACCACAGGTCATAGTTTCTTCTCAGTTGAAATCTGACTTGGACTAATAGTGTCGTTGCTACAGTGAGACAAATTTCCACATATCCTCCTTTGAAATACATTTGCGGCACTTATACAGTTGATTATTTTTCAAGTGCAATTATCTGCTGTGGTAAACACTTGTAGAGCAGAATGAGGAGCAGGAGGAGCAGATGCACAAGTGATTTTATTCCACAAGACGGCATTTGGCAACAGCGCGCCTTCTTTAGAGATTAAAGCGCAAAAATGACAATCATCATATTTATTTATGCAGTAAGCAGATGTAGAAAACAATTAACTTTCAATAAACATACACAGTGAATAAAACAATTAACATATTTATACAAAATACTTAAATACTTCAACGTTAAATCAATGTCAAGTTCCAGTTTGTCTCCAGCCTGTCTGTCCAGACTCATATTATACAGTGACAATAGCTGTATTATCAGCTCTTCAATAAGTTCAACATGTAATGAAATTCTTTCCAAGCTTTCCTGAAATATTGTGTTGACGATAATGGGACTGACATGAGGTCACAGTGACCTCTGACCACCAAAATCATAGAAATATAGCATGTCCTGCGAGATAGGTTTATATTTATGAAGAGCGAAACATACATGGAAGCACAGTTACAAATAGAGACATTCTGTTTGAGGAGATGATTAAAAAATAACACGCTATATAATATGAATCAGTGAAGAAGTTCTGAACAAGCGCAACAGTACAAAGTCAACGATAAAACAATGATATGAAGTAGTCAGGACTTTTCAACGTAGACATCTTGGCTGTGCCTTCATGGATCTTGAGTAGATTAGAGGTAGAGCTCCATATTGTGCAGAAATGGTTTTAGAAACAGTTCAAGCCTGAGATGGGTGAAGTTTCAAGGTTACAGTAACAATAGGGAAGGAGTGATGTCTTTGCCAACAGTGATTTATAACAGTCTCTGATCCTGTATGATTTTAGCAGTGTGTTATATATCCAAGCTCCACTGTCCTCATCTGGAAATGTGCGGCTCGAGTGGAGGCCTGGACCTGCCTTCAGTTTAAAGAGTAAGAGAGGGAACGATGAGGGGGGAGAGAGAGAGAATCGACAGAGCTCCATGTTTTCTTGGGTCACCCAGTTCTTCTTCGTTCTTTTCATTTCCAGACCTACTTTTACAGCATGAAGCCCAGTGACATGCTGAATGTTATTGTTGATGTCTTTCTTTCGCTATCGAGTACAAATATGTTTAAATATCATGAATGGGTGATGGCGATTCTTATAAAAGTGGAATGAAAATAATAGATGGATAGTTGTGTGCAGGCCAGTCAGATACATCTGCACTAAAGTGGAAGAACATCTCAGTGTTGTGCACAGGAGCACTGTCCTGTTAAAACAGGACAAACTGTTGCCACAAGGTTGGAAGTGCACTGAAATATCAATATATGCTTATGCATTATCCCTGACTGATATGAATATATATATGTCTCAAACCATGATAAACAACCTAGAACGACAAAAGTCTGTGAATCCACTGAATCCATTCAACTGTCTTTCACCCTCTCGCACAAGCGCACGCACATACACAGGTAGGTGCACACTGTTACGCGCACTGGTGCCTGAAAGACTGATTTATTTGTCTTGCGTCCTTACTTTTCCTCTGCTTCCACCGTTTCATTTTTTGTTCTCTTCGTCTTTCCTCAGCTCTCCATCTTTATCTCTTCTCTCCGGACAGGTCTCCTTCTCGGGGAACACCAGACTGTTGCGCCCTGTGTCGCCGCGCCAAGCCTGATAAAATCACATCTGACGCTTGGCTGAAACGCTTCAAAATAAGAGCACCTATAAGGGAAGAAAGTGTGTCCCGCTACTAAGTGAATACAAAATAGCAACAAAGCACACTGTGCAATATAAAATAGTGCAACATTTACACTACTATTATGAAACTAAAAGTTATAGAAATTATTGTTCTGATTATGTTTCCATAAAAACATTATAATAAATCACCATCAAACTTAGAGGATCACTTATCTTATTACCGCAGCTAAAGCGGCTGCTGTTTTACCAGTCTCACTCCAGCCAAATATAACAATATGTACCTCAGTGACGACAGCAAGTCGATTAACTACACAATTAATCCCTAAATGCGCTTGTGGGTCTTTACTGGTGAGGATGATCCCATTACAAAAACACGATTCTGATTTTGAAAGAGTAAACCGGATGTTTTGTGTGCTACACTCTGACTAATTTGACACCAATCTCCACAGCAGCTGAGTCTCTTTACTGGAAAAAAAAAGAGAAAATCTTGCTCGCAGTCAAAAACAATGAGGGCGCACGACGCGCAACTTGCTCCAAGCGTCTTCAACAGCAGCGGAGTTTTTCCTCCCGGAGGATTCGTAGCATGCGTCTGCGCGCCAAACGGAGGGAGAAGGACCACAGGAATATAACTTGACTATCTGCGGAGTTTGTTATTTGTGCAAAGGGCAGAAATCATGCCTTTCTGCAAGCGGACTATACTTCCGAAAGATGTGTGCAAACCCGACGGCAGGAGGCTGTTGGAGGCGCGTCCGCAGCGGCAGGCAGAGATTTTTGGGGAGTTGGGGGACGTATGCAGCTTCACCCTGTGCTCGGTGCTCCGGCAGCTCTCGGATCTGTCCCGGCACTCGGTGAGCATCCTAGAGGAGCTGGAGGGAGACCTGGTGTCCATCTGCCACCGCTCTGGCGCGCTGGAGGGCAGAGTGGTCCGGCTGCAGAGGCACGTCGCGGAGCTGGTCAGCAAGCCTCCGCCGAGAAGTAAGAGGAAATGAAAGCCCTGTTTTAGTATTTGGTGCCACTACTCATCTTGAAACTGCAGCGGCGGTGCACAGTGATATAAACTTTGTGAAACAAGTATTATTGCTTTTCTGGAGACATTTATGGTTTAGTTTTCTGTACTCGCATCACTGCACTGTGCGCGGTGCAGCTCAAGATTTACTGTCGTTGTAAGTGAGAGGTTGATTATTAGAAGGTTTGTTATTGTCAGCTGGCAGGGAGCAGCCCTGCGTTCAGTTGTTGCAGGATATGTCAGAATTGACTTTCAATGATCCAGAAAGTGGTTAAATCCTTCTGGGAAAAGTGGTTATTTATATAAAACCTGGGTTAATGAGGAGTTTGAGGCCACGATGAGCATTTCGACATGTGAAGTAATCATACAAGAATAATGTTTGTTGATTTGTTTAGTTTTGCTGTTACAAACTGTAAAA
Source organism: Helostoma temminkii (assembly GCA_900302695.1). NCBI lineage: Eukaryota > Metazoa > Chordata > Actinopteri > Anabantiformes > Helostomatidae > Helostoma > Helostoma temminkii. The sequence goes on along the minus strand of OMLM01010054.1, from coordinate 18,214 downwards.
AAAACTTGCTGGGACAACAACTGTCCTAACTATCTGCGCCTTTAATTCTTAAATGTGCAGGTTTACGAGGTGTACCTGAAGGCAGCACATTGTGACTGTGTAGAGTGGAATGTGAACTTGGAGTAAATGCAGACATACGTGATTTACTTTTATTTCTCCATCTGTCACTTTGTCATTCGCTGCTTCAGCTCATGGTTTAATTATTTTATTGTCAGTTTTGGAATTAAAATGTCAGTGTGAATGTTTGAGATGATGCTCTTCTTGATGATGGAAGTTAAAGACTGTGACACTGTAAAGCTGTTTTGCAGCTGAATCTGCTGGGAACTAGTCCTGGTACTGTATGAAACTTGCACAAGTGTGATGTGGAAACATGAACCCTCCACTGCAGAGTGTGTGTAAGAGGCATCTTGTGTGTGCTAGTTAAAATTTAATAGAACATATTTTGTACATTCAAAGGTTTTTGTAGATTCAAAGATTTTATGTCTTGATAACATATCTGCTTATGAAAATCTGGATTTGACACAACTTATTATCCCGAACAGAATATTATCAATTTTTTAAAACAGTCCAGGGGAAAACACGTTTTTAGGTTAAATTTAAACTTGACCTTTTTTGGGATAGTCAAGAAGTTATAATGAAATAATGAAATGAAAAAATGTCAATCTATGAGTTGTCCATAGTTTTTGTTTCTTTTGTTTTTAGTCCTGGATTCACTTGAATATAACTTGTACCTTGAATGATTTTTGAAGGATTTGTGACAGATATGTTTGCTAAGTGATTTTTCTGTTGGAAAGTCAAGTTGTCAGTGCTCTCTGGTGCACAACATGACATCAGATCTATCTTGGCATAATTATATAATAATATATTCAACATAATTTATTGTTCCACATCTGCACAGGATATAGTTCAGCTGACACTGGATGTTTGATTATTTTCTAGCATATATTCACGGGACATTTTTGAGATTTAAAGCATCGTTATAATAATCGTAACTCTAGTGTGGAATTTGTGTTGTGCAGGTTCTTGTAAACAGCAACAACAACATAAACAACAACTATATTGATAATAACAACAACAATGATAATATACAATTT
>OMLM01010054.1:6607-17100 GCA_900302695.1 Helostoma temminkii | reverse complement strand
TACATATATATTTACACACACACACACACACACACACACACACACATACATATATATATATTTAATATACATGTGAATTATATTATAAGTCAAACTGGCTGATGTAACAAGTCTGACTGATTTAATTCATGTTGCCTACCTGCATTGAATTCCCAGGATAAAAAAAACAAATTATAATTGAACTTAGCTGAACTTAACTGAGGTGTTTGGAGAAACCAGTGCAAAGACTTAGAGAAGTTCTTCTTGACTGGTTGGGTTGGTTTCACCTGCAGGAGAGGAATTGTTTTGAGCTTTAATAGATGCTGGAGTCACATTATACCAGCCTGCAGCTCAAGTTAGTACTTAAACATAGTATAACAAAAACACAACTACACCTAGTGATGCTCATTTGCAGGTGTCAACATTTGTGTTCAAAATAATAAGTGAGTAAAGCTCAAAATCCTTATAGTAGCTTTTTGGGAACAACGGGAACATCGGGAACACTGCACATTCTGTTCCAACATTTAAAAAATGTATCAAAATTGTTATTACTTTACAGAAAGCGAAGAAAAAAGTAATTATAGGCTGTTCAAAAAATAGCAATGACTGCATTTTTCTTTACAAACTCGAACATTTACTGTATAAAATGAAAAATGCTTGAACATCTAGCTTTCCAGTGAATCACAAAAGTAATACTCAGTTGTATAACCACTGGTTCCTAGAACTGCTTCACATCTGTGTTGCCTGGAGTCGACCAACTTCTGGCACCTGTGAACAGGTGTTCCAGCCCAGGACGATTGCACTACATTCCACAGTCCCTCTGCATTTCTTGTTTTTGCCTCAGAGAGAGCAGTTCTGATGTCACCCCACAAGTTTTCTATTGGATTGAAGTCCAGGGATTGAGCTGGCCACTCCATAACGTTAATGTTGTTGGTCTGGAACCCAGATGCTGCTCGCTTACTGGTGTGTTTGGGGTCTTTGTCGTGTTGAATCAACCATTTCAAGGGCATTTCCTCTTCGGCATAAGGCAACAGGACTTCTTTGATGTATTCAAAGTGATCCATGATCCCTGGTTTGTGATAAATAGGCCCAAAACCATAGTATGAGAAACATCCCCAATCATGATATTTGCTCCACCATACTTCACTGTCTTCACAGTGTACTGTGGCTCGAGTTATGTGTTTGGGGGTCGTCTGACAAACTGTCGGCGGCCCCTAGACCCAAAAAGAGCAATCCTGCTTTCATCAGTCCACAAAATGTGGTGCCATTTCTCTTTAGGCCAGTCGATGTGTTATTTGCCAAATTGTAACCTCCTCAGCACATGTTGTGTTTTCAACAGTGGGACTTTGTGGAGGCTTCTTGCTGATAGCTTGGCGTCTTCTAATTGTTACCCTGGAGCTGATCAATGGCTGAGTCTTTGCCATCCATTCAAATGTTAGTTTTCCCTTTTCTTCCACATCTTTGTGGTTATTGGTTGCCATTTTAGCCTTTGAGATCATTTTAGCCGAGCAGCCTATCGTTTTCTGCACCTCTAGCAGGGATTCCTGGTCGTCCCAAAAGTACGCTGTTTTCTGAACGACGTCTGAAACTGTACTGCGATTATCAGAGAGAAACTATAGCCTACTGTATTATAATCAGTGTGTACAACATTTGCTGCTTTCACCCTTAAATAAGGGCCTGTTTTTTCACAGAAAGTATGACTGCACTAATTGAACTCCACACTGGTATTATTTTGAACACACCCCTTTCAATTAATGATTCAGTTACACAGAATCAGCAGTGTGCACGCCATGATTGTTGGGTCCTTTGGTTTTCTATTAGTCCACTACACCTACTGGTAAATTATTTGCCAAGTAGAAATATAATTTCTACCAAACAACAGTGATTGATCTGGTTAGTGACGTTGGACTGCTATTATTTTGAACACAACTGTATGAACAGTGTCAGCAGGACACATGAAGCGCTAACTAGCAACTGCCTGATGACCCCTGACGTAACTCAGATGCATGATGGGACATTTGCTTTACTCTGCAAACTGTGAATAAAAATTTATTGCGCAAGGTTTTCCCTTTGTCTGCATCACAGCTCAAGAGTGAGCAAAGTAAGCCAACTGTGATCATGAGTTTACGAGGCTGTCAGCAGCTTTGCGTACATGCATGCATGTGTGTATGTGTGTGTGCACTTACAGTATGATAAGAAAGTCTCTCTAAACACAGACCAGATGTAGAGCTGGAGAAAAAGGAAGAAAACGTAAAACAAAACGCAACTCGTCCTTTAGTTTACTCCAGTGAGAGTGAACTCGTGTTGGCCTGTGTGCATGTGAAAGAGAGAGACGAAGCATTTCTGTGCTCGTCTGTGCGAGATGCAAAGATCCTGACTGTTCTCTCTGTTTTCTAAATTTTTTGTGTGGGCTGTTTCACTAAGAGGTAGGCAGAAGCACGCAGCTAAATAATCAATAGAGCCAGCCTGGGCCTTTATCTCTCATCATCATCCTCTCTCCACCACATCTTTCCCTCTCACTCTTGCCTCCTACTGTTTCAGGAAAGATGGAAAACATTGATCTACCTTTGACCAAAAGAAAAACAAGGTATAAACATTTCGTCCTTTAGTGATGCAAGAAGCTCAGACAATTAGTAATTCAGCCACTTTCCTCTAAAATCCAGTTCGTACACTGTGGTAGCTGCTGCTTAACCCTCTACTGCATGTTGTTGCCTCGAGGCAACGGAAAGTCTGTCCAGATATGAAAAATACAATTTTTACACATTGTAATATCTGATGGGATGTTTGTGAAAAATCAGATCGAGGCTGGTGCTGTCTGCTCTGTTGATGGCTGCTGAGTAGAAGTCAATCCACTGCTCTTCACCCAGCCCTCCTTCTTCCTGCTCTGCTATGCTCCACAACGCTAGTCATCATTATCAAATGATAAATTAATGAGAATGCTGCATAACCTATTAATCAAGAAGAAGTAATTGAAATTCTCTTTTTGGTTAGAAGGGCAAGTCTTACACTAGCGCCAGACGGTAACTCTCCTCAAAGTTTTGAAACATATTTTTAGTAATTATGAGCCAAAACATACACTGTGTAATCCATTCCTTATCCATTACTTACACTCTAACAGCCCTAGGCTTACTGCTTATAGAGGCATCAGGCTCGACAGGCTTGCGTTATGATATCTACGCTGTGATTGGACATGTTGAAATGGATTCATAAGACTTCAACCACTATGGTTTTGGTTTGGTTAGATTAGGCTGTTCAAGTCTGTAAGGAGGAGAAGAACTTTCCTTCATTCAAGAAAAAAACAATATCTGCGGCTTTGTGTTTTTCCTCCATTAACAAGGGCTGACAGTCCCCCCTCCACCTGCCAAAAAAGTGAAAGTCAGTCAGAGTTACATAAGGAAGGCCACACTGAAACACATGTTCCAGGCCTGCATGAGAGGATTTTTCCACCCAAGTTTGTACAGGAGTCGGATCTCCTGAGCCGCTTCCAGAGCCTGGACACTAGCTCTCCACCTGGGGCAGAGGGGGAAGAGTCTACAGATACACAGGAAAAAGATGTCAGTCATTGATTTGACAGCTTCATAGCAGCAGTGACTGTGTGTGTCGTCTTTCCACTGGAAGATGTCACTCAGAAGGACCTGGACTTTACCCTCTCCGGCCTTCAGTTTCTTACACTGGCTTTATTTCCTGCCATTTTCTGTTGCCTGCTGTTGACCCTAAGTGGTTCAGGAGTATCTCAGGAATGTGAATGAAAACCAGAGTTTTGTTTTCCTTCTGTGCCTTTTTCCAACTTGGGAAACCACATTCCTCATTCGCCCTGGACTGATTTTACAGACTGATTTTGCTGAAGTTTGTTGTAACAAAATGTTCCCTGCTCAGTCTGATGGTCTCGGTCGAGGGTTGTAGTTGTGAGTTTTTTTTGAAGCACAAATCTTTAGGGAATCGCACAAGGGAGAAAGCTGCACTGTGTGGTTTGAAATGATTTAGGCATGTTTCACACATTCCTGGACACATCCCAGTCGTCACAGCAGGTGTTTTCCCTTAGCTGTTCAAGGCAGCGCACCTGCTATGACATCATCAGACTGTAGCCTGTGTGGAGCCTTATGTGTCACGTGATTGTGCTTTAGTATTTGCTGCACAAGTATTATTGCAGAATGGGCTAATCCTGCTTGTTTCCAACTATCCCTCCTCTTACCTGGATCAGGTGTTCAGCCAACCACAAGGTGTAACTACAGTGATGGTTGGAAAACAAGAAGGACTGCAGCTCTTGAGGAGCAGGGTTAGCCACCTGTGTGATATTGCATAAATCACTTACCCAGTTTTAATTTAGCTTAAATTTTTTACGGACTGGTTTTGATGCCAGCAACATTACCAATGTGTAAGGAATAGAGCTTAGTCGATTCGATCGATTAATCAGGATGATTTCAGATTTTTTTGTTTCACCAATGTAAGTCACACAGCTGGAAGCATTTTGTTAACACTTTAGAGAACAATGAGAGCGATTAGCGAGAATGCAGTTATGGTGTTTCCTCTGCAGTCTCTCCTCTGTGTGTCTCAGCTCGTACGCACAGAGCGGAAAGCAGCAAGGTAAACCAGTTGAGGAGAGACTTTACTGGCTTGTGACTTTACGTTGTTACATGTGTGATAAAAGCGAGTAAAAAGCTAATAAGAATAGTTGACCAAAACAACAAGCACAAACTCATCTGGCAGTCTTATGCATTTTCTTAGCAGCTCCCTGACAAATAATATAAAATCTCCCAGTTATCAGACATTTCCTCTCTTCCTGTCGTAATTGGGTCTAACATGCATGGGAGTACGTCGCGTAGCACGAGCGATCGTTCCTCACAGCAGCAGTGCTTATGAGGCGTTCAGGGACAGTGTGAAATGTAGGTCATCCTCATTGTCATTTGAATTCAGCATATTTGTGTCTCATTTGCAAATATTAAATTGTTGCTCTTTAATCTGATACAAAAAGAAAGAAAAGAAACCCAGCACCAACAATTTCAGATCAGCTGTCTGCTTCCCTGCTCTTTAAAGATCAGCATCGCGTATGACAAAGTTGCATCTGTTGACCAGAAGTAGGAAATGTCTTGCACTTATTCAAATTCAGATTTCACTCAGGGGAAAATGTATCAGGTTTCATTCACAATCTATAAATCTGCAAATAACAAAAACATTGTCACACAGACCACAAAACCATCAGCCAGGCTGAACTTTCATAATCTGTTTTCCTCTACATCTTCAAATAGTGTGTTTTGTGCTACTAACAATCCAAAAGCCAAACACATTTTGTTTATAATTTGTCAAACGTAAGCAGAAAATGTAAACAGGGAAAAGCAGCAGTTCCTGAACAACACCATCATTGACTGTAGTGAACTTAGCAAACTAACAGTCTGATGTAGTAATTAACGCATTTGTTGCAGGGTTGTAAGAACTAGTGCATTTTTAAAAACTGTTCGTTTACACGGTAAATGTAAAGTTGCTGTCTGAAGAACAAATCAGGGCTTCTTTGTAGAGCTGCCATTTCTCATCACTCATGCTGCACCAGGAAAAATCCATCATTCCACAACACGGATGAAGGAGTTCTGCACCAGCATCAACCTCCAAATTGCAATTTAGCTAGAATAAAGACCTCAGTGAGCTTCAGACCAAGTGTTTGTGAGACCGTCTGGTCTCCAACAGCAGAACTGAATGATGTTGCATCTCCTTGTTCTCTGTGACAGCAGACTATTCGCTGTTAATGTTTCTTTTACAGTCAAGCCACCGGAGATGCAGCAACTGGATAAAGTTTAGTGTGAGACTAGTTACAATGCAGCAGCTAGTGTTAACTTTACAATCTAAAAGGAAACTCAGCTGAAGCAGCACTACTGATTTATTTCCAAAGGCTGATATGAAAAGCAAAAGGTTGATGAGAGGATGAGAAAGTCTTTTCTTTTTCTCTTTCTAATTCCCTTCCTCCCTCTCTTTCCGTCCTCGTTCCCACGGGTGGACGTCAACCTCATGACTCAATATTCCTCCCTGTTGGCCCCTCTGTAATTCCCCTTCTCTTTTTTCTTACTTCTTTTCTCTTCCTCTCCATCCTCCAACACTTCTCTGTGAGCTTCTCACAAATGGTGACGAGCAGGAAGAAAAGATTCCTCCTAAAAATAACCTTGGAAACTTGTTTTGAGCTGATTTTGATAGAGACACAGTACATTAAGGTTCTGACCCCGTAAAATGATGCATTTGGTGGCAGTGAATGACTTTGGACACCTCAGCTTTCATTTGGAACATGATCTGCGATCCCTCTGGTTTTTATCACAGGCCATGGACTGAACATCTTTTCACTGTCAAAATATTCACATCTCGTCCTCCCCCACCATCTTTCTTCCTACAGGCAGTGATTCAGAGAGCAGCAGTGTTGCACAGAAACTTCCCGCCACCAGTTCAACGCACTGCGGTAGAAAGACTTTTATTTTTTATTAATCTGATTCAGATTTTAGAAAAATTTAATATTCAGAGCTGCCAAATTGCCAGAAGTGAATCTCATTTGCAGAGTCTTAAAAGACGTGGAATCAATAATTAATATAATAATAATAACAATGTCTTCCTGAAACAAGGAGGCTGTGAAAGCGTAGAACTCTGCATTCTTTAAAATGTATATCCATAACTTTTCTCCTCTTTTGGCTGTAGCCTGTTCTGCAGAAGTGAAATACTGAGGAGAAAGATTTCCTTTAACCTGTCTTCTCTTTGTTGCCTGAGCTGCCTGTTGCTCATCTACATGGATGAAACTAATGCATGACTTAATATTTCATTGAATCTGACAAACTATGCTTAATTCAGCTTATTTTATGTACTTTCCATGCACATGCGTAATCCTTATCCTACACTTTATACAAGAGGTGGGCAACTTTAATTGTGTTTTAGTGTTTGTGTTTGTTCTTTCCTTGCGAGCAATTAGTTTTAGTACATCATTTTGAACGATACAAATATAGTTTGTGGAACTCAGTCAAACTTTGAAGTGCATTTTTTGCACAGAACGACGGCAGTGTGTACTCACTTTCTGGGTGGAATTTGAAACTGCGTGTTTAATAAAAAGCTAATATGACAGATACTGTATATATGTCGGCATTGCTGTAAGACCGTCTTACAACTACTCCTTTCCAGAAGAAACCAAACCAAATAGTGTTTGACTCGTGTTAAAGTTCTGTTTGGGCAAACTTACATTACTGTATAATTCATGTTAGGGCTGTGCGGTAAAGGTGCTCACAACTAAAATTATACATCCCAACATGTTCTCATCTCACAGTGTTGGATAATGACACTTTCCATGGCATGAAGGCAGCTGCATGTTGGACCTGTCATCACGACAACAAGCAACAATGCTCACTCGCAGTTGTGGAAACATTGTGGTTTGGTTCACTTTAGGAGGACGACTGGTTAAGGGTTAAACAGACACTGTTCAGAGGCAGGTTAAGTGAAAAGCACTGTGCAGTGTTGCATTGACAGTCGCACTGCAAACCTGAGCTTTTCCCCAACAACAAAACGCCTCACTGGAGTCTACGGACACACAGTCTTCTATGTGTTTTCAAATTATGTTATAATGTCTCCTTTTCTCTGCCTTTCGGCATTTAATACCTGTTTTAATGTAGTTTTATTGCGCCAAGTGGTGTTTACGTGTAAACATGGAGTAAACGTCACTCGCTATTTGCACTTAGCGTACTGTTTACGCCAGTGAAATCCCTGATGCACACCAGCTATTTTGTCACTGTACAGGACGCTGTTCATACACCTCCACTCCACCTGTCTACCTCAACTCCCTCATCCAGGTCTACAATCCCTTCCGCTCACTGTGCTCTTCCAACAAATAAAATCTGGTGGTCCCATCACAAAACAAAAGATCCCATGCGAAGCTCTTCAGCTCTGTGTTCCCACGGTGGTGGAATGAGCCACCGAACTCTGCACAGTCAGCAGTCTCACTCCCAAAAAACTGCTGAAAACCTTTACACAACTTTCTGTGTACTTTAATACATTACAAACAATGCAGTTGCATTAAAAAAAATAAAAAAACTTTCTCACACTTGCATCTCATGAAACAGACACTTCTTCTGATAGTGCCCCGACTGAATCCTTGAGTTAGGTTTTTGCTTGCCTACCTCACTTCTGCCACATGACTGAATGTAAATGTACACTTATACATTTAAGGAAATAAAAGGCAGTCAGCAGTGTTGTGCCGTGGGAAAAAGAGTCTAATTAAGACCTCTTTGGCTAACTTTGTCTCTCCCAGTGTAGCTAACAGATAAAGGGGGCTCAATTTGACTGGCCAGAAGGCGAATGCATGGCGCTCGTTAACAAAGTGTATTTCCCTATTCATTGTGTTTTAGGCAGTCAGTGATGTGCCTATGGTGCATGTTTATATTGCGGTGACGATGAAAATATTATTTATTGATAAGCACTACTTCCTGGAATGGTCTTTGTTAAAAGACACGTCTCCAGCAGTCCTTGTGCGTGCAAAGGCTTACTAGTGTATGAGACACCAAAGTGTCATTATCTGATGCTCTATTAGTGAGAACAGACTGTACATTAACAGCTGAGTGTTTACTTAAGGTCTAAGAGACATATTGAAATCATATTAATCCCTGTAGAGCAACGGCAAAGCTGATACTTAAAAGTATCTATAACAGTGTGTGCTAGCTTTCAGCTTTTGTCATTGTCTGTGTGGGTGTGGTGCTTTATTATTAGATCACTGCAATATTGTTAAACAGACACAAACATGAGTTTTGTCCAAAATGAGAAATCAATCCAGTACTTTTGCTGCGTCACTCACCACATCCTGAAATCATAGGCTGAAGAAAGTTGTATGGTTCAGTGTTAATTATTAAAACATCTGTAAAGTAAACGTTTTCCAGGTCAGTGAGAAACCGTAGTAGATGTATTGCAATTAATGTTTCTGTAAGTGAAAGTTGTGTTTCCACATCTAAAGACATTTTTCTTGTGTGTGTTTGAGCACCTGCACATGCTCAGTTTGCTCTGTGTGACATGATTAGATAGTAAAATTACAGTATGATTAGGTAGAGCTGGAGCTGTGGGCCCCTTTGTGGTTTCTGTGGTCAACATGGTCATTAGTTACTTACAAAGACAATTTAAAGGAGTTTTTTGTGTGTGTGTGTGATGTGTGTGAGAGAGAGAGCGAGAGAGAGAGAGAGAGAGAGAGCGAGAGAGAGAGAGAGAGTGTGTATATAAAAATGTATAACATTGACTTGATTCAGGCAGAAGAGCAGAGAAGAAAACCTACTAACAACTTCCTGCCTGGGCCCAGAGCCTGGCGATTTCCCTTTGAGATACACACTTGTACCTGTTGGTGTTTCTATAGTTGTGAGGACACACACTTCCATAGTCTCACATCACAACTAAGGTCTAACTTCAACCTAATCTAAACGTAGCTTTAAACTAACAGAGAGTTAACTCTTAACCAAAAAGTCTACACAAAAACATGGAGGACACATGCACACGCATATGGCACACACTTCTTGCAGTCAAAGGAATACAACTTTTCTCTTTGAATTATATTTCCATGGCAACCATGTTGAGTGTGTACTGTTGTAGGCCACCGTGAAATACAACCAGTGTAATCTGTGTGTGTGTGTGTGTGTTAAATGTTGTCTCAAGCCCTCCTGTTGTCCTGCTGTTGTGAATGACCTATAGTTTTTCTTTTTCTAATCTTAGCACTGATTTGTGTTAAAGGAGTACAGACACACACACACACACACACACAGATTTTGATGAGCTTATAATTTTACAATCTTCCCATAGGAAGCTCCATCTGGGAAAATGAACACATGTCCAGTTTGAATAGTATAAGTGGAGAAAGAAAGAAGAAGAGATGCCAGTGGGTGAACAGTAGAGAAGAAGAGATGGAAATGAAGGAGAGAGAAAGAGGAAGAAGAGGAAGAAGAGGCAAGGAAAAGAAGGAAACAAGACTGATGAAGTGGAGGGAAAATGAGGAAGGATGAGATAACCAAAAGGAGCAGAGATTGTCAGCTGCTTAGGAGACAGTGTTTTGCCATTTTTTGTAGTTTGATATTTCATTTTGTCTCAGAACAGGAGAAAACAAATCTCAAAACTCAACACCAGAATATGCGTTTACTATCAAACCTATATCTCACATCTCATATCACAGCATCTATATTATATCAATATATATCTTGTAGATGTTGATTATATAATATGATTATTTTCCGGCAGAACAGCAGTAGGGGAAATAAGGGATAGATCACCACAAATATTCCAAATGCCTCCAACGTCTCCATCCTGTGAAGTATACTAAATACCACAGGAGACCAGGAGATTGAGTAACAGCAGTGATACAATGCAGGAAGAGGCTCAGTGTGCAGTGCAGTGTTCTCCCACTCTCTGTGTGAGCCCAACGAGTTTCCTACAGATGTTTTATCTAGCACACACACACACACACACACACACACACACACACACACACACACAGTAATGACTCACTATACTTATGAGAACACTCATTAACA